>CABHPQ010142015.1:0-12827 GCA_902168405.1 Peromyscus aztecus | reverse complement strand
GAGAGAGAGAGAAAAGGAGAGAAAGGAAAGCAGAGGTGAGGTGTGGGCAGCCTCGTGAAGAGAGGGAAAGGAAGAAGAAGGAGGGGAAGGGTTTTTTTCCTTTTAAAGGCAGGGCAAGTTCCCAAGGGGCGGGCCAGAATGCCAACACAAGGTACATGGATGTGTTTGGACAAAACGCATGTACCTAATGTACACATTATTGCTGCAATGAAGGTAACAGGCCAGCATCCCCACTGCTTCTCTTTTTTTTTTTTTGTTTTTTTGAGACAGGGTTTCTCTGTGTAGCTTTTCGCCTTTCCTGGAACTCGCTTTGGAGACCAGGCTGGCCTCGAACTCACAGAGATCCTGCCTCTGCCTCCCGAGTGCTGGGATTAAAGGCGTGCGCCACCACCGCCTGGTTGCTTCTCTGTCTTTTTGCTATAATTATTTTGTGTGTCTGCTGTTGTGTGTGAGCTGAGAACTCTGCTTCTGTGAGCTCTATCTTCTTAGCAAAATCTTTTCTTTCTTTTTTTTTTTCTTTTTGTTTGTTTGTTGTTGTTTTTTGAGACAGGCTCTTTGTGTAGTCCTGGCTGTCCTGGGACTCACAAGAGGCATGAGGGCCTAAAGGAGCTGTAGGATTATGGACAGCTCCAGGGGGGAGGTGAGAGAGAGCGCGGGAAGGGGTGCAATAGCCTGGTTTGGCCTAAGTGCCGGGGCATGGGGTCAGGTGAAGAGGGACAGCCTTAAAGACCTAAAGACCATGGCTGGGGGTACCTCCGCCTCCAAGAGTATCAGAGGGGTGCCAACACACAGCGGTCACTTCCTCAGACTCAGAGAAACATTTACACTGACCAAAGGGGAAACTCACCTAATTGCTGCTGGTGGATGGGGTGCTGAGTGATCGGTGAGCCAGAAGGTGAGTCTGTTGCGGATGGACTGGAGATGAGGGATAGGGTCCCAGTGCAGCTTAGACCATGAGGGGAAATGCAGGCACTAGGAGAGCCTATCCGAGTCACAACACCAAGTGTTAGCATTGCAGTTCGGATGGGAAGGTATCCTGGCAGCTGGAAGCCAAGGAATACCACAAAGTCATACCGCACACAAGAGATTTATTGGGAGGGAAAAAACCCAGGAGGGTGGCTGCCTCTGCTGGAGCAAGAAACAGCAGCAAACTGAACAGGATACAGGGCTTCTATAGAGCTTCTTGGGAAGGGGGTGGAACTTTTCAGGGCAGAGTTTTCCAGGGTGGAGATTGGTGAGATTTCATGTCCAGAGATTGGGCTTTTTACTCTGTAGGATGGGGGCAGGGTCCAGCAGTTAGGATAGTTAGAGTATTCTGTGGGTGGAACCTGGCAGTTAGAGGTCCTGGGGGAGGGACCTGGCCACATGTGGCTTGAGGGGCTTACATAAGGGGAGAAAGGATACCCAGGGATGGAGGCAGAGAAACCATCCTCCAAGCTACAGGCTTAGGCTCTAGGTTCTCACTGCTGCGTGAGGTACAGATCCATTATAGAAAGGGGACACACAACATTGTGTCTACCATGTCCTGTCCAGTTGGCACATCTCCGGAGGGCAACCGTCTCATCTGTGTACCCATTTCTCCAACCATCCAATTACTCAGTTGATCTCAGCTGGCAAACCTGTTGTTAGTTATATAATTGTATAATCCCAGAAAAGTTTAGAACTAAATATAGGGATGGTGAGCTAAGTTAAATTCATAACTAATATTTTTAGTATTAACCTCCAATGTAAGCCAATCTGCATGGGTTTGTGATTCATGTGACATACGGGAGCAAAGGCAGAAATTATACTCTCTAAGGAATATAATTAAAGAAACTGATAAGTTAATATTTGAAATGTGCAATTGATTTTAGATGGACATATACGCAGAATTTAAATGTATTAACTGCATGGATTTTATGAAGAGAATCATGTTACTGGTTTACCCTGTAAGGCTGCCAGGAGCCTTCCTGGAGTCACATGATACTTAGCTTGCCACCACTGGCTGTCACAAGACTGTGTTAGTCCCTTAATTTATTGTGCCTCAATGGGCTAAGAAGGCCATAGCCAATGAAGGGCAGAGACCAGACAGGAACTGTTGAGAGGGAAGTTTGTTGAAGGCTGGGTCAGAGAACCACAAATGTTTGCCGTAAGGGAACACATTGCAAATACTGTATTCTTTGAGGCCAGGGAGCAAATACAGAATACTACGTAGACACTTCCAATCTAAAAACTATTCCTAGCTGTGGGGCTGTACAGTAACAAGCAACTGCATTTGGCCCATGAACTATGGTGTGCTGACCCCTGGCATGAAATTAAGATTATAAATAATAGCTGGGTGTGATGGTATATACCTTTAATCCCAACATTTGGGAGGCAGAGGCTGGTGGATCTCTGCCAAGTTCAAGGCCAGCATGTTTACATAGTGAGTTCCCTATCTCAAACAAACCCTATCTCAAACAAACAAACAAAAAGATTATATGCTGGGCAGTCCTGGCACACGTCTTTAATCCCAGTACTCAAGAGGCAGAGACAGGCAGATCTGTGTGAGTTGGAGGCCAGCCTGGTCTACAAAGTGAGTTCAAGGGCAGGCTCCAAAGCTACACAGAGAAACCCTGTCTCAAAAAAGAAGCAAAACAAAACAAACAAGATTATAATAACGGTTTGGGTCAGGCTTGAGTGTACCCTCAGGGCCCATGTATTGAAGCATAATCCTCATCCTGAGGAGAGGATGGAAACTGACTATGAGATTTAGTAGTGGGTATTTTGAATGTGTTTAGATTAAAAAAGAAAAGAAAAGAAAAGGACACAGACGAGATTGTTTACTTTGAAGCGATGTGACACTGGGCCAAGGACATGGGATACACTCTGTGTCCCTTTTTCTATAGAGGAATTCTATCTGATACATTAGCAGGGACCTTATGTTCTAGATAAGGTCATGGGGACGAGCTAGATGATCAAATCTTGGTGGCTTTATAAGACAAGGGAGGAAGAACAAAAGACTCCCACACTCCCTGTCTCTTGTCACATGGTAACCTGTACAGCCTCAAGGCTCTGTCAGCAAGGAGTCCATGGAAAGCACAGCTCGCACTTTAAAGGGAATAGGAGCTAGTGTTTCTTTGGAGCCAAATATAAGTAACCATGGTCTGGGAACACAGATTCAGGTTATTCTAAATACAAAGTTCCAACAGGGTAACAGTTCCACTGTTCAGGGCTGGCGGGTATTTCGGCCAAGTGTTGGCTTTGCAATCATGAGAACTGAGTTCAGTCTCCAGAACTCACGTTACAAATGTCGGTTACAGTGGCACTTGCTTATAATCCCAGCAGCAAGGAGGCAGAGACCGGAGAGTCCACAGGACCTACTTTCATCCATGAGCCTCAGTCCATGAGAGACCTTGTCTCAAAGGACATGGGCAGCCTTCCCAAGAATGACATCTGAGGCTGTCTGGAGCCTCCACACATGTTCACACACATGCACACACATACACAAGTTCATAAGCATGCATGAGTGCGCACACAGACTCACATGCATAAAAAAATAAAATACGTTATTTGGTAGAAATACCAGGCAGGCACTTTTTACAGCAAAGTGTGGAGATCTGTGTGGTAGGCCTCAGGGGCTGATGACAGCCCTTGGGTTGGTGGAGGCTGGGGGGTTCATTTGCACATTCCAGAAGGATTTACTTCTTAGTCACGAGGAGGAATGTTAGGTCAAACACAGAGGTGGGTGGGTACAGAATGGCTATTTAAAGATATCTCAAGATAATTAAACTTTGGATCTGCAACATTCCAGTCCTCACAGAAATTCCAACCGGTCGACCAGCTGTGTGGAATCTGTAACACGGGTGCAGCTTTTGTTTTCTGGAAACTTCACTGAGGCCATCACAAGATGTGGCCCTTCAAGCTTACATCTCCAGAACCATACACCGAAAGAAACTTCCTTTCTTATAACTTTCTCGGTCTGTGGTATTGTGTTACTGACAACGATAATCGACAGATACATGCAGATGGTAACAAACATTAAGTAGACTAGATTTCCAGGTACAGCTCATGACTTTGCACACTTGCTCTATTAGAATATGCTGGAGGGAGCAGGTGTGTCTTGAACAGGACTCACATGTGGTGATGTCCATGGGAAAAGAATGGACCATTTGAAAAAGCCTGCACCCGGGCCTTCCCTTTTGTGGGTGGACTTTTCCAGAATGATTATGTTTAATAGGTGCAGACCACAACAGATGCTCCGCTGAGTCCTTACCCCATGGAGCTTACTGTGTAATAGGAAGATGAAACCATTCCCCCTGCTGTGGTGCGGCGACTTCTAATGGCAGCTTGGATCCAGTCTTCTGCCTCACCCCATTTTAGGGATTAGGACAGACTTCCTAGAGGAGGAAAGCCCAAACTGAGTCCTGAAGACTGAGAAGGAATTAGCAAGAGAGAGAATTCCCAAGTCCGGCGACAGTTTACAGAGCAGACAAAAAACGTTGGAATGTTCTAGGCTCTGCAAATGTTTTGTACAGCCTGTGTTAGTCAGCTTTGTGGTTCTGTGATAAACTCCATAACCAAAAGCAATATAGGGAAGAGAGGGGTTATTTCAGCTGACAGCTGTGTTATTTCACACAGACCGTCACAAAGGGAAGGCAGGGCAGGGGCTTGGAGGCAGGAACTGAAGCAGAGACCATGGAGGAGTGCTGCTTACTGGCTTGCTTCTCCATGACTCACTTGCTTTATTATACAACCCAGGGTCATTTACCCACAGTGGCACTGCCCACAAACAGTCTGGGCCCTCCGCTTCAATCATTAATCAAGAAAATGCCCCACATACAAGCCCATGGCAAATCCAACGGAGACAATGTCTCAGTGGGGTTCCCCTCTTCCCAGGTGACTCTAGTCTGTGTCCAGTTAATAAAAACTAACCAGCACACAGCCATACACTAGCTCTCACAAAAGCTGTGTTCTCAACAGAGCACCCAAAACCCAGAAACTCATGTCGAAAGCAATGTTCCTACACTTGGGACTTCTTGTACCTCTGCCCTGTTGCCATTTTGGGCATTATTTGTTGTAGGAGGCCATTCTGGTCATCATGGGATGCTTAGCAGCAACTGCAGATGCCAGTAACAGGCAGTCAGCTGTAACAAAGTGTCCAGACATTATCAAATGACTCTTGGGGAGCTGAATCTCCTGATGGAGAGCTACTGCTATGGGATGTGATGACAAAGAGTATCACTGACTCCTTCCTAGGGTACAGCTGAGGATACTTGGCTATGTAGGTGTTCTTAGATATAGCTACTTTATTACTCTACTTTGCAAAAAAGATGACCAGATGTTTCAGGAGGATACAACCTCCTCCCTCAAACAGCCACTTAAGACTGTCCCTAAATGTGGCTTTATGAGAGTCTGTTCCTCTGTGTGACAGCAAACATCCAGAGAAGCCCAAGGTAATTTTTTGATGTAGGAACATCAGTTTCATATCAGCTTCATTCCTGTAGTCCAATGTGGTGAATACACATTTTAGTAAATTCTATCTTATTCTAAAGCATTTCTTATCTACCAGTACTCCACAGTACTAACACAATTTCCAACCACAAAGTAGGTGAGGAAGAGTTCTGTTGCTCAGTTCTTCAGGAGTATGGCCGTTGTCTACCTTAGGGTCATACATTTATCCCAAAGATTCAAGGAGAAAAACCACTGACCCAAATCCTTGTGGCCAAATTAATAAAAGCAAGCAATTAATTAAAGCAAGCTTTTTTATTTGTGTACAAGGGCTGCCTCCCTCTAAGGCTGGGTTCAAGAGGCCACCATTGGATGTGAGGAAGATAAGGTTTTTATAGCTCAGGAGTAGGAGATTTCCAAATGGGGAATTTGGTGGACCAAGTAGGCAGGGTTACAAGAGCAGAGCATAAGCATGACAAGTTAGTCATAACAACCTCCTGAAATGAAGACGTGACACAAGGTGGCTGTAACAAGGTACTCATGAAAACCTTCTGAAACAAAAGTAGGGTTGCAAGATGACCATATTAGCTTTCAGAAATAAAGACATGGTTGCCATTTCCTGAAGCAGGTAGTACAGAACTATTTGTAGTTAAGGTTACAGGTGGGGCATAGCCCAGTCCTTGAGAAACAGGAATAAGCCTAGTTTGTCTTTACTATAAAGTAGTTTTTAAGCCTAAGAGGTAATGGAATTTTCCCAAGTTCCTGCCCTGAGAAAATTCCTCCCAGAGTCCTGGGGAAGATGCTATATCTGGTGTGGGGTTATCTGAGGGAAAAGAGTCTACGTACACCATGCTCTTTGTCAGTTAACTTTATTCCTCTAAGACAAAATTCTATCTGTACAGCTTCAGCTCCAGCCTCACATTCAGCTCCTCTCCGTGCCCACTTTTCCTGTCCTTACAGTTTTAGTAAACTCTTAGGCTTTCAACCTCATCTTCATCCTCTGTTCCTTTGTAATGCCCTCAAGTGAGCCCCCCCCCCACCGCCCCAACAAGACTGCCAAGGAGATAACTTCCAATGTAAGAACAAAGGTTTCATTTATTCTGGCCAAGGCAGGGACCTCCCTGACACCACTTTACAGAGGGTGAAAAGAGGGAAAGGTCCCAAGCACTCACTTTAAGGGGTTTATATAGGAAAGGTTCACATGCAGAGTGTTACATATCTCAGGATTGGGTGTGGGGGGGTTGGGGTGAGGTAAGCATAAGGTTACTGATGGCTAACAGGATTCAGGGTATCTACAGAGACATAAATTTTTACTCCCTATGTCCTGCTTTTGTTGACACATTCAGATTTATTGTTGCAGGCCACTCTCTCTTGAGTTCAACTTCTGGTCAACTGAGCCCATTACTCCTCATATCTTGCTTGGCCAAATCCAGGATACATAGATTTATTGTTCCAGGCTTATCTTTCCCATAGGTTCAACTTCTGGTCAGTTCAAAAGCCGCTGGTCAGCAAATACCTCTAGAGGAAGAGGGGGAAGGGGAAGGAACATCTCTCAAGATGACTACTAATGTCTCCCTTTCACCTTCATCCTGCATCTTTCCTTTCTTGCTCCTTACTCCTGGCTCTGAGGAAATTCTACAAGAGATCTGCCTTACCATCTACAGAATCTCTGCCTTTCTCTCTTCTCTTGGGCCATGCAGCTCTGCCAACCATCTACAGAAAAACTGCCTTGTTCTTCCTCTCCTCCCTGCGCAACTTTCTGCCTGCCTCTGGAATTCTGCTCTAGTCTTTATTGCTCCAGGTTATGCAAAAAGCTCTATTGTCCTCAGTCAATGGCTCTGCAATGCTACTACTAGGCCTGAAGGCAAAGGATGGTCTGAGCTTCATTTGCACAAGAAGCAAAGCTGTGCATCTACAGCCCTGCCTGTCTCCTAGACTCCGAAGGGGAGTTAGTTACCTAGAGGATCAGCATCTGAGATGCTTACACTGTTTGCCAATATGGTCTAGTAGTGTATGGACCCACAAGAATTTCTTAACAGAAGACAGCTGAAATATTAAAAGCTAAATAACACCAAATATTACATGATAGATGTCTTCCTCTAGAAAAATGCCTTTTTCTAGGTATAGCTTTAATATACAGCCGAATCTCTATAATATATTCTTGCAGTGCACAAGAAAGAAGAAGGCAGTCTGGCTCATCACATAGTGCTGGCTTACAGTCCTTCGGACCTTACCATACCAAACAGTGGCCTGGACACCATGCTAATCCAAGCCTAAATGCAAATGAGACTATTGGTCCAGTTACCTGAAAAAAAAATGGGTCTCTGAATGGAGGGCTGAGAGGCAGGTGATTGGGGAGGAGGATGAGCAACTGAGTCTCTGTGGCTGAATCTACAGCGTCAGGGCTCTCTTTAGTCACCTTAAACCTGTAACCCTGAGCACTGTGGGGGAAAGAATGAAGGACTTGAAGCTAGCAAAGGATATAGCCAGATGAACTCAGAAGGTCTTTCTCCAGCACTCACATCTGCACGACGTGCTTTTGTGCACTACTTTTGTTGGGATCTGGAATGCCCCTCAAAGGCCCATGTGTTAAAGGCTTAGTCCCCAGGTTTGTGTTATTAGGAAGTGGGAGAAGGTTTAAGAGGTGAGTCTTACATGGGGTCTTTAGGTCATTGGGAGGGGTTCTGGCCTTTTTCCCTTCTTCTCTTTCCCTTCCCTGTCATGAATGGAGCTGTTTCATTCCATGACATGTTCCTGCTTCAATATTCCAGTCCACCACTGGAGACCTGAAAGCAACACATTTGCTTCATCATGGACCAGAACTGCCGAAATGGTGATCCCAAATCACCCTCTCTCTTTACAAGCTGGTTCCCCGGGGCATTTGTAACAGAGATGGAAAACTTGGGCACACATCACTCACCTCATTTGACATCCTGTAGGGTAAATATTGTTTCCATTGTGCAGCTGAAGACTTTCATTAATGGAGACAGTTAGCCAAGGACAGAGAGCTGTGGACAGGATTGGGCAGAAACAAAGTCTTTGTTTTGCTACCTGGATATGTTTACTGTAGTCACACACACACACACACACACACACACACACACACACACACACGAATTAGCAGAGGGAGAACTCAGCAGGTGCAGTGCAGCACATGCCAAGTTGCAGAGCTCAGAGGGAGATTGGCATGTCTGGGGAGCTGCAGGCATGTATACAACCGCTCCATGGCTCACACCATCAGTGCTGTGTCAGACCCTTCTCACGATTGAATTTCTGACTCCCCTTTTGTGATTACCCAGAGAAGACTCTTGACTTTCCTAAGGCTCCCGTGACAAGGTAAGGCCCTGCTGTGGTTCTCTATGCTTTTCCCCAGATATTCAGTTCTGAAAGCATGGGCTGAGCTCAGTGTGATGATGTAAGGTGGTAGAATCTTCCAGATGAGGCCTGACGGAGGGCAGTTAGGTCCCAGGAGCTCCATCCCCATGAAGGGATTCTACCTCAGGAATGACAAGTTCAGGAGACTATGATAAAGTTTTGCTTCCTCCCAGACATATGAGCTCTCACGAGTTGCAGCTTATTCTTCTCAATATGCTATGCCATCTGAAGACCCAATCTGAAGACCCGGGGGCCTCACCAGATGGTACGAAGTTTGGACTTTCCAGCTACCAGAAATGAATGAAGTGAATCTCTTTTCTTTATAAATTAACTTAGTACCTGGTGTTATATTATAGCCATGAAAAAAAAAATCGTTCTGATTGATAACGCATTGTCAGCTTGACAAAACCCAGACATGTGGAAAGAGTGAACCTCCAGAGGAGCCATTCAATCAGACTGAACTTCAACCATGTCTCTGAGGAATTCTTTTGATTGATGACGGCTGTGGGGCTCTGCCCACTGTGCGTGGCACTATCCCTAAGAAGGTAGTCCTAGGTTGTATAGCAAAGCTAGCAGAATGCAAGACGCAGAGAGATGCAGCCAATATGCCACACTCCTCTATAGTTTCTGCTTTAGCTCCTGAGCGAGCTCTTGCCCGACGTCCCTCAAGGACAGATGTGTGACCGAAGTGGAATAAAGTGTGTTACCTCTCACGTGCTAAGAGGAAGCACGCGGTATTGTGTCGTGGTATGCCTTCCTGAAGACAGCACCCGAGGAGGCTTCCCCACCAGCGTTTGAGCTTGTGTTCAGCCCCACCCCCCCAATGAGGGGTAGATTTATCGATGTGCTTCTGCAAAGCAATGCAGCAGCAGCAGCAGCAGAGATAATGGGATGTCATGGTTGTAGTAGCACACAAAAGACTGTGGCTTCTGCCCTGGACCCTCCCCTCTCAGGTGGAGCAGGGTGCAATGTCATAAACGGTTTTATAGGGAGGTCTGTGATGCAAGAAACTGGCATCTTCAGTTGTTGTGGGTTTAACTGTGTTTCCCAGCCCCAAAGACACAGTCTTGTGACCTTCCTTGGAAACAGCAATTTGTTTTGTTTTGCTAACACAATAAGGTATGGTCATACTGGAAATGTTAGTCAGCTTTCGGTGACTGTAACAAACCCTTGGGATACTTCACTTACAAAGAGAAAAGGGATACCTGGGCTTACAGTTTTGGAGGCTGTTTTCTGGTGACAAGGTCACAAAAAGCATGTGGCAAAGCCACCACCACACACCTTACAGCCAGGAAGTTTAAGGGAGAGGAGAAAGGATTGAAGTCCCACTATCCACTTGAAAGCACACCCCTAATGACTGGAAGACTTCCCCCTATGTCTCACTTCCTCCAAGTGGTGCTAAGTTTTAGACTAAGCTTCCAACACATGAGATTTTGGAGAGCATCCTAAACATTCTAAAGCGCGACAGTGAGTCTTAACCCTGTGACTGTTATATTTTTAAGAGAGAAATTTAGGAGCAGAGACACAAAGGAGGAATACCATTCAAAGGCCCCAGCAGAGGACAAAATGAGGAAGCTGCCTGGGAAAGGCCTCAGATCACCAGGCTGAGCCCTAGAGCATCATCAGGCTGCACCCTAGAGCATCATCAGGCTGCACTCTAGAGCATCATCAGGCTGAGCCCTAGAGCCTCCATAGAGATTATCACTCTATTGCTGTCTTGTTTTTGAACCAGGAGAAAACCAATCCTTTTCATGGTACTTTGTTAGGAAGCCCTGGGAAATGACTCCATCAGTCAGTGGCCAGCCTGAACCCGAAGCCTGCCAACAGGCAAGAGTGAACCTAAAAGAGGGTCTTGGAGGGTCTGCCAGCAGCCAGGCTGTGTGAACTTGTAGGTATTCCACCTTCGCCCCGGGGACAAGTCTTGAGATGACCATCTCTCTAAGTGACCCCTAACTGCAGACTTGTCTTGTAAGCCATCTGGAGCTGAGGTACCACTCTAAGCGATCCCGTCTCTTCTCCTCCCCAGCATCAGGAAGGTAGTCTAGGAGTTAATGAAGGTTTGTGCCTGACTCCAGGGCTTTCTGATAGAAGCACGGGAACAAAATTCAGGAAATAAGAATGAGAGCGATACATTAGCTCCAAAATTGGTGCAAATGCAAAAAAAATGACAAATATAACACTATAAAAACTGATGCAATAGAGGCTAGAGAGATGGCTCAGTAGTTAAGAGCACTGGCTGTTCTTCCAGAAGATCTGGATGTGATTTCCAACACTCATATGGTAGCTCACAACCATCTGTAACTCCAGTTCCAGGGGATCTGATGCGCTTTTCTGTTTGCTTGGGCACTGCACACATGTGGTGCACACACATACATACAGGCAAAGCACTCATACACATAAAATAGTTAAAAACAAGCAAACAAATGAACTGAAACCATAACCATACTGAAAAGCACATTAGGGCCTGCCATGTGGTTCAGCAGGTAAAGGCACTTGCCACCAAGCCTGATGACCTAAGTTGAAACCCTAGGACCCCTGATGGAAAGGGAGAATTGAATGTTTCCTGTGACAGACAGACAGACAGACAGACAGACAGACAGACACACACACACACACACACACACACACCCCATAAAATGTAAAAAAGTTTTAGAAAGAAAAATATATTAATTCAAGAACTTTGGAGCACTGTATATTAATTGCATCACATTTAAAGGATTATAAAGATTAAGAAGTCCCAAATCTAGTGACTTTGTTGCAGGTGGTGTGTCTCAGCTGTGTTGGCTCTGAGACAGCTGGGGCTAATCTAGCCTCAGAATGAGGCTCTTTTCCCACAGAGCAGGCTGAGCTTGGGACAAGGTCCCTGCTGCCTCCAAGCAGGATTGTTATCCTGGCAGAAAGAGTTAATCATAACAAGCCTTAGCAGCACACTGCGGATGCCAGTGAGGTCTAGTGGCTGTGCCAAGCTGACTCAGGCAGGACCATTGCTGCTTCAAGGTCAGGTTGTCGCAAACCACGATAAGCCTGAATTGCAATTATTCCACTGTCTGTGACATCGAATCACTGCCTGACCACCCATGTAGAAGCCCCCATATCTAGGATCAGCTGCTTAGAAAGCCTATGTGCAGGGAGTTTTCCCCTCTGTCTCATCTGCCGAGGCTTTTCTGAAGTATGTTTTAATAAACTCCCCCCCCCTTTTTTAGTATTTTATCCTGGCAATCGAACACTGGATGGCCTGGGAATTAAACCTGGTTCCTCTGGAACATCAGTCAGTGCTCTTAACCACAGAGCCATACCTCTCCCTGTTGTTTTAATGAACTCTATTGCTGCCTTCAGCCCTTCATTCACAGCCTAACGTGTCACCAGCCTGTTACTGCCACTCCTGGCACAGAATCAACAGTTTTGTGTAAATTATAGGCTATAATGAATAGATAAATGTATTAATGCTGGTGGACTGAGAGAATTCACTATGGTTAGATGAAAGAAACAGAAAGGGGGCGGCCAGAGTGAAGCCCCTGGTACGGGCGTCTGAATTAGGGCTGTCTGTCACTCATGATTTAAAAATATCAGGGTGGCGGGAGAGGTTGCTCAGTGGTTAAGAACACTTGTTGCTCTTCTAGAGGACCTGGGTTCAGTTCCCAGCATCCACATAGCAGCTCACAACCATCTGTACTCCAGTTCTAGAGGACCTGGTTCTCTCTTCTGACCTCCGTGGGCACCAGGCATCCGTGTGGTGCACAGACACACACGCAACGAAAACCTCATGCACATAAACTGAAAAAAATAAATCTAAAAACAATTAAAAAATATCTGTGGTTAGAAGGCATAATGTTTGTGAGGTTAACACTGATTGTCAACTTGACAGACCTAGAATCCAGCCTCCTGGGACACCTGTGAGGCATTCTCTAGATTAGGGTAATCTCTAGGCATGCCTGTGAGGGATGTTTTGGGGTCGGAAAACTTCCCCTGAATGTGGGCAACACCTTTCAGCTGCAGCCCAGATACAAGGAGCCCCAACGGAAAAGCATTTTGCCTGCTTGCCT
>CABHPQ010142014.1:723-16162 GCA_902168405.1 Peromyscus aztecus | reverse complement strand
GGCATGTCCAACGCAGACTCAGAGGGTCAGCCTGGGACTTAGGTAACCAACCCCATGTCTATGACAGCATTTCCTACCTCAGAGTCTTCAAAACCGGCTTCATAGGCTGGGCCTTGCAGCTTGTGAGGGTCTGTGTGGCGGGCGGGCGGGCGGGCGGGGGGGCGGGCGAAGAGGCCCAGCCAGGGCGTAAATGGGAAGGAGGACCTATGTTCTACTCCTTCTCCCTCCCCTCATGACCACTCCCCAGGCCCCTTCCTGGGGCCCAGTGACCTCTTGAGACCATCCTGAGACTTGCTGTCCCATCTTCTCATCTGCTCCGTCTTAGCAAGGCAGAGGCTGAGCTCATCGCTCCTCATCTGCCTGTGAGCTCAAGCCCACATGGTCCAGTCTCTCTGTCCCATAGGTCATCCGTGAGCCTTCCCATTGCTCCTGCCTCCAAGCTGCTTTCTTTCTCTCCCAACTGCTTTTCTCCTTCATCAGTGCTGATGCGTAGCCTCTCAGCCTGCCTTTTTTTTGGGAGGGTGGGGGGTGTTTTGAGACAGGGTCTCTCTGTGTAACAGCACTAGCTGTCCTGGAACTCACCAGGCTGGCCTTGAACTCACAGAGATCCACCTGCCTCTGCCTCCCAGGTACTGAGATTACCACCACCACCACCACCACCACCACCACCCCCAGTCTCTCTCAGCTTTTAATGAAACTTCATCATGCCCATTTCCTGTTGAAAGTTACCAGCAACTTGGTTTCCCACCATCCTAGGAGAAGTGTCTTGCCTGGGTGTCTTGTCTGTTATCTACTTTTCCTCAGTGGCCAGATCTTCACCTTCCATTTATTTATTTTCAGACTGGGTCTCACGATGGAGCCCTGGCTGGCCTGGAATGTGCTCCGTAGACCAGGCTGGCCTATGTCTCCAGAAGGCTGGGATCAAAGGCCTGAGCCGGAAAGCCTAGCCCCGGGCTGCTGATTTTTGGTAAAGGAATGCACCGAAGCCTGTCTTTCTGGGCTCTGCCGTATCTAAACTATGTGGCCATGGTCATCATCCTCTCAGCCTGTCTGTGCCCTTATCTCTGTGTGGGCAATAATTGTGTGTGCTTCTGAGCGGTCCGTGGGAATGCAATACGTAAAGCCCTTCCTTCATGTGGGAGCCCAAAGATGGCAATCCTTGTTTTGTGTTTGTTTGTGTTTTGGGGTTTGTTTTTTTTGTTTTGTTTTTTTTCTCTGTATATCTGTATATCCCTGGCTGGCCTTGAACTCACATAGCTCCACCTGCCTCTGCCTCCTGAGTGTTGGGATTAAAGGCCTGTGCCACCACCGCCCCACTATGAGAGTGATCCTTTAGGCCTCAAGGTTAAACTTTATTTTCTCTGGGGCTTTTCCTAACTTCTGACCCAGGCCTTCTGGTGTACACTCCCCATCTCCTTCCTCACTACCCTCCCGGTGCCTGCCAGCCACCCAGCTCTGCTCTCTAGTCCAAGGTCATTGGAGGTCTTCGTCTAGAACCCTGATGAGCCCCAGTGCCCTGCACAGTACTTAGCACATGGCTGGTACTGTCTACTGACAAAGTGCCCACCCATTGGCAATTTTTTTTTTTTTTTTTGGCAGGGTTTCTCTGTGTAGTTTTGGTGCCTGTCCTGATCTCACTCTGTAGACCAGGCTGGCCTCGAACTCACAGAGATCCTCCTGGCTCTGCCTCCCGAGTGCTGGGATTAAAGGCGTGCGCCACCACGGCCCGGCATTGGCACTCCATTCTTTCGTTGATTTAGACATCGATCAGTGCTTCCTTTAGAGTCTTCCTCACACAGTACTGGCAGGGAAGGAGGGGTGAGCAAGAAAGGTAAGGCCTCGGTGCAGTATACCCTATTAGCTACTGCAGAGCAGGGCATGTAAGCACATAGGAAGATACACTGCAATGCCTGTGTGTTTTAGTAGTCTGTGGGCTAGGCTAGGTCCTTGAAATGATGTCAATAAAACAGCTCACATAAGCAAGCAAACCCCCGAGCCTTTTCACCAGCTTCACCAGTTCCTGAGCTGGTTATCTTTAAAGCAGAGAAGTAGGTCCTGTCCAGGGCAAACTCTGACCACCCTTCTTTCTGTCTGCAAACCTCCTATTCAGCCTTCAAAACCTACCGTCCACAGCACCTCATCCAGGAGACCTCGCTCTGCCTAGAGGTCTGTGCAGGCCCTGATCACAGTTTTAATGATTTTCTATGAAGACAGTGGGATAATCCAAATTTCATGTCATCTGCTTTTTAAAAGGAAATTTAAGGTGATTTGATGAATGTATAACGACATATGATTTCATGTTTGGACTGCGGTGGAGGTAGAAAATAGCCTGTGTCCGACCATGTGACCTGATCTGTGGTTTGGGGAACATGGTCATCATAATTACAGCATTGACCACATGGTGTAACAGTTCCCTCCCCCAACCTCCACCCGAGAGGGGGGGGGGAGAAAGAGAGGGGAAGAGGGAGGGAGGGAAAGAAGGAGGCAGGCAGGCAGGACTAGAAAACTTGGTACCTGCTAAGCACATGGAGACAACCTGTGAAATGGGCATCTTATCCCCTGGAAAGTAGATACAAAACGGGATGTTTGGGAAACTGAAGTTTGTTTTGAGATGGAAGATGAGTGGGAGGGAGGGAGGGAAAACCGGAGCAGCATCAAGCCAGCAAGAAAACGTGGCTTCCGCAAATCCGCTAATTCCCCCGTTAACAGTACCATTGTTATGCTCCAATTACACTCTGACAAAGACAAAGACAAACATTCTCAGGGGCCAGAGGTTTCTAAGTCAGTGTTATCAGCAAGTGGCTCGAGGTTCCCTGAGGACAGGGCCAGGTGGAGGAGCCCAGCCAATAGGCTGCAGACCCTGGAGCAACCAGAGCAGACGACTTTTTTTTTTTTTTTTTTATTTAAGGCAGGGCCTCAAGTAGTCAAGGCTGGTCTCAAACCAGCTGTGTGATCTAGAATAACGTTTGGTTCTCCTTCTTCTACCTCTTAAGTGCTAACATATAGGCCTGTGCCACCACATCTGTTTTTATGGAGTGCTGGGGAATCAAATCCCCGGGAACCCAGGGCTTTACGCTTCCAACTGAGTTAGCCTCCCAGCCAGCCCTCAGAGCTCATTTTCTCATTTTGTTGTACAGTGGGTGCTAGCCATGGAACACCAGGCCTCCTCACACATACCAGACAAGCTCGCTGTCACTAAGCCACACCCCCATCCCAGCACGTATAATTTATCTGCATTATTCCCCTTGACTCCATTGGCATCTGCGTTTCTGACTTCTGAACGACTCCAAGTCTCCTTAAAGAAATGGAGAGGGCTGGAGAGACAGCTCTGCTGTTAAGAGCACTTGCTGCTCTTACAGAGCTCTGGAGTTCAGCTCCACACCCATGGTTCGTACACCCACCCTCTTCCGGTTGCCATGGGCACTCGGCATGCACATGGCACACATAGCTGCATACAGGCAAAACATGCATAATGCAAGATGAACTGTTTGTTTGCTTGTTTTTTGAGACAGCAGTGTCACTGTGTAGTCCTGGTTGTCCCGGAACTCACTCTGTAGCCCAGGCTGGCCCGGAACTCAGAGATCCGCCCGCCTCTGCCTCCTGAGTGCTGGAATTAAAGGCGTGTGCCACCACTGCCTAGCAACTTTTAAGAAAAAGAAATAGAGAAACTAAGACCCAGGGAGGGTAGGAAGGAATCTGTCAGAGCACCATCGCATGGCAGAGCCCAGACCAGAGGAGGACCTCAGCTGGCAGATTTTCTGATGACCTGTTCTATGTGAATGGGACATTGGCACGCAGGGGCCGGGGCTGGGTGGGGGGTACCTGCTGAACCTAGATCCCCCAGGAGCAAGCCTAGACACTATTCCTGGGTCCTTGAAGAGGTACCATGTAGGGAAGAGAAGTACTCTGGACCCCAATGGGAAGTTGGCTCTGGAACCAGCGATGTGGTTAGCCCTTTGTTTTAGCCTACCTGCTTCAAGGTGAACAGTCTTATCATTCCAAGACCCTCTACATGACCATGTCAGCATTCGGGCATCTGTACTGGCCTGCCCTTGGGGTCCTGACAGGATATATCCTCGGCTGCAGCCACTAAGAGCACCTCTTGTGCGCAGGCGCTACGTTTCCTTATAAAAGGTGGGCCTTGCCCACGTCTAGTCTATTTCTCTTTCTCTTCCTTTGTTCTTGTCCACAGGGACCGGTCTCTTCCCCCTTCTCTCCCCTCCTCTAAATAAACCCCCCACGTGGGCCCTGTTGTATGGTGTGACTCCTTCCGCCGTTTTTAAAATACAACGGTCCACCTGTCTGGCTTGGATGTGAGATGGAGTAAGAGTTGGGGACCAGATACGGGAAAGTGAGGGACGTGACAGGGGTGTCCACAGAGCCCTCAAGCACATGCAGTCACATTCAGGGTACATAGGACCGGCAGCTCTCAGCCCTTTCCCTGCAAACTGCCCTCCAGCTAGTGCTTAGCTTTGAGGACCTCTGGGAATTCCTCTGGGAATCTAGAGTCGGCCCTCACCTACACGTCATTTGCCTTGGTTCCTACTGTTTATCGGTTGAGGAGCAAAGATGGTTTCCTTCTTAGCATACTGTGACGATTAAGTGGGCTATTAGGAAACTGCTTAGCATCTTGTCCAGCAGAGCTATCCTCGTTACTATTATTTTTACCCAATACCACCTGTCTTCGCATGCCTTCCTGGAGCTGGCGGCCAGTAAGCTCTAGAGATTCCAAAGGGCCAACCGGCTACCCAGGTGAAAAAAAAAAAAATGAGACCATCAGTGAAGAGGCCTGAAGGACCCCAACCCCTCCCTGGCATCCCAGGACCAGTTCGGCTGAGGAAAGAAAGGCAGAGAGGATCAGGAGAAGCAGAAGGTCCCAGTGGGAGGGCTGAAGTCCACCACTGGGGACATGTGTTGAGAGATGCCCTGCAGCCTGGCTTCCGTGGGGAGGAACAGGCTGGACTCTGTCCTTCCTAGACAGGAGGCCAACTGGGCTGATGAGTGGCAGGCATGAAGTGTCTAAGCCTCAGTCTGATGTAAAGATTTGGAAACCTACCTCTAAAATTCTGTCATCTTAAGTTCCAGAGTACATTGCTTCTCGGCCCTTTGGCCGTGGCCCCGTGAAAAGTTCGGAAGTGCCATGTCTTTATGAGTCTTGGGTTCTACCCCGGGAGTCTCAGGTTCTAAAACTGCCCTGTCAACCTGCATAATGCAACCTGGAATACAGCGCTGAGGTAGAGTGCTAACCTAGCACTTGTGAGGCCTTAGATTCAATTCTCAGCCCTGGGTGGTGGTGGGAGGGGCAGGGGAGAAATAGAAGAGAAAGGGAGCTGGAGAGATGATGGCTCAGTGGGTAAGGTCCTTGCTTTGCAAACATGAGAACCCGAGTTCAGATCCCAGCACCCACGTAAAAAGCCTGTAATCCCAGTGCAGGTTGGGGTGGGGTTGAGGGGACAGACACAGGAGGCTCCCAGGAGTTTACCTGACCAGCCACTCTAACCAATAGATAAACTACAGGTTTAATGAAAGACCTTATCTCAAAAAAGAAAAAAAAGTTTGACATGTGTGTCACCCACACACAAATATACACACCTGCATACTTACAAACGAATAAATATAATGCAGGCGGACCACATATAAACTCTTTTAATGAGTTGTTTGTTTTTAGTTCATGTGCTTTGATGTTTTGCCTGCATATATGTCTGTGTGGGGGTGTTAGATTCCTGGCGGTGGAATTATAGACAGTTGTGAGCTGCCATGTGGATGCTGGGAATTGAACCCAGGTCCTCTGGAAGAACAGCCAGTGCTCTTAACTGCTGAACCATCTCTCCAGCCCCCACATACAAATTTTTACGTTCTCTAAGTTGTCTAGTAACCACTTTATTTGTTTGCTTGTTTGTTTCTGAAACAAGGTCTCTCTTTTTAGGCTGTCCTGGAACTTGCTATGTAGACCAGGCTGACCTTGAATTCAGAGAGATCCACCTGCCTCTACCT
Organism: Peromyscus aztecus; assembly: GCA_902168405.1. Lineage (NCBI taxonomy): Eukaryota > Metazoa > Chordata > Mammalia > Rodentia > Cricetidae > Peromyscus > Peromyscus aztecus. Next base: position 10,168 of record CABHPQ010142014.1, on the reverse strand, counting down.
CCTGAGCCTTGGGATTAAAGATGTGTGCCACCACTGCCCGGTAACCACATTTTTAAACATAAAGAGAAATGTGTAAAATTAATGTTGTAAACACATTGTATTTTACCCAACATACTCAAAATAGCATCAGCTTGAAATGTAATTAATATAAAGAAATTATAAACTGACTGTGATGGCCCAGACCTGTGATCCTGTACTCCAGAGGTGGAAGCCTCAGGAGGATCATAAATTCAAAGTCATCACTGGCTGATGATAATTTAAGGCCTATAGGAGATACTTTTTCTTTTTGTTGTTGATGTTTGTTTGTTTTCAAGACAGGGTTTCTCTGTGTGGCCCTGGCCACCCTGGAACTCTCTGTAGGCCAGGCTGGCTTCCAACTCAGAGATCTGCCTGCCTCTGCCTCCTGAGTGCCGGGAATAAAGGAGAGACAGACACCACCACCAGACAAGATCCTTTTTCAAAATCAGAGGAGGAAGGGAGGAAGGGGGCAGGGAGAGAGAGAGAGAGAACCAATGAGCTGTTTTAAAATCTTTTCTTTGTATAAAGCCTTCAAAATCCTGTGTGTTCCACACTTTATAACACATGGGCTAGTCACATTCCAAATGCTCTGGAGCCACATGTGCCTAGTGGCTACAGTGTTGGAGAGCATCCTTTCAAAACCTAAAATCCTGTGACTCACTGTTCTAACATTCCAAGATGCTGGGCCTCTGAGATTCTAGACTCTTGCAGCCTGCTAAAGGCTCCTTAATGCTACCAATGTGGTTCTGTTGGATTAAAACGTTTCCTGAGCCCCAGGACTGCTTGTGAAGAAGGCTTTCCTCCACATATCTCTCCTGTGGAAATAAACCCCGTTCCCTACAGAGCCAATAGGGAAGGTGGGAGCAAAGAGCCTCCCCTCAGCTGCCTGCACCATCTGGCCCAGCCTGTGGGAGAGGGGATGAGTGTGCCTCTCCACGTGGGGGACCCTGCTTCTCTGCCAACCTTAGAGTTCTTCATCTCTCCATCCTTATGCAGAAGTCTGCAAGTGAGACCCTGGCCCCGAGTCTTTGTGGCGAACAGGCATCCCCTGCCTCCCTCCTTTGGTTTCTCCTGAGTCAGGACAGCATCTGGGGTCTGTTAAGCCCAGATAGAATTCCCAACAGAGAGATAGGCTTCCATTTGCTCAAGGCTGGAGTCTGGGGACTTGGGAGGACAGAAGTCAGGGGCCAGTGCCTTGGCGCTTGGAGAGTCAGAAGTCTCTGAGGGTCACAGGATCTGTGTCTTTTCACTCTGCAGATGGGAAACATACACCTAACTTTCTAAGTTAGGCACGAGGTGAGTGTCGCACTGTGCCCAAAGGAACATCTGCTTAGCTGCTCTTCTGCTCCCCAGCTCCCAGTCCCAATCACCACCTTCCTGTGGGGGAGGACAAGGAGCGATCTGGGCAAGGCTGGATGTCAAGGATGCTGGGGAAGGCCACACACATTGCTGTCTGGTAGTGCCTCCTTGGCTTTGGGATGTTTCTTTGTCTGGGCTGCCAGAACAAATCTCATGGATGGAGGGACTTGTGAACTACAGAAGTCTGTCTACCAATTTTAGAGGCTGGGAAACCTAAGAGCAAGGCTGTAGCAGATTCTGAGTCTCAGGCAAACCACCTCCAGTTCATAGATGACTCTCTGCCCTTCCACGAATGGCGGAAAAGACAAATAAATTCCTTGGGCCTATTTTATAAGGGTGTTGACTCCTGTTGTGAAGACTCAGTCTTCAAGACCTACCCATCTCCCACAGGGGCTCCCCACTTCCTAAAACCATTGGCTTGGGGGTAGGATTCCAACATATGAATTTGGGGACCACACAGACATTCAATCACAGCAGGATACTCAGGTCAGGCTCAGAAATGTCCTGATGAAAACTGGTTCCACAGGAAGAGAGGAAGTTCAAGGCCGACCTGAGCTGCAGAACTACATCGAGGCCAAGTTGGGCAAGTTAGGGAAATTCTGCCTCAAAATAAAGTTTGTTTTTTTTTTTTTCTTTTAAATTTATTTTAAGTGAGGGCGGTGGTGACACATAGCTTGAATCCCAGCAGTTGGGAGGCAGAGGCAGGCAGATCTCTGAGTTTGAGGCCAGCCTGGTCTACAGAGTGAGTTTTAGGACAGGGAGGGTTACACAGAGAAACCCTCTCACAAAAAAAAAAAAGAAGAAAGGAAGGAAGGAAGGAAGGAAGGAAGGAAGGAAGGAAGGAAGGAAGGAGAGAAGAGAAGAGAAGAGAAGAGAAGAGAAGAGAAGAGAAGAGAAGAGAAGAGAAAAGAAAAAAACCCGACAACCAAAAGGATTGTTTTGCTTTCCTGTGTATGAGTGTTTTGTTTTAAGTGTATGTCTGTGCATGACTTGTGTGCTTGGTGCCCATGGAGGCCAGAAGAGGGCCTTGAATCACCCTGGAATTAGAGTTACAGATGGTTGTGAGCAGCCATGTGGGTGCTGGAAATCGAACCTGCTCTCTCTGGAAGAGTAGCCAGTGAGTGCCCTTTGCCACTGAGTCATCTCTCCAGCTCCTCAAAGTTCATAAAGGGTTGGGAATGTAGCTCGGTTGGCAGAGTGTTGGCCAAGTATGTGTGATGACCTGCATTCAGTTCCCAACGTGGCATACATTGGGTATGGTGGCACATACCTGCAAACCTGGCTCTGGGGAAGTAGAGACGAGGAGATCATGAATTCAAGGTCATCTGTGCCTACACATCAACTTTAAGGCCAGCCTGGGATACACGAGACTGTTATAAAGAAGGGGAAGGAGGAAAGAAAGTCCTTACCTAATGTTTTGAGGCCCTATGTCCAAAAAAATAAAAAATAAAAAATAAATTAAAAAAAAAGGATGAGGTGTGGTGATAGTTTAGTACATAAAGGTACTTGCCTCCAGGCCCAATAACCTGAGTTCTATTCCCAGCACCCATGTAGTAAGAAATTACTGACTCCAAGAGTTGTCTGTCCTCTGATCTACATGTACATGCATACACACCCACACACACTAAATGAATACATGTTTGTTTTTAAAGTCTTGATCTAGGCTCTTTTTGAGCTCAGAGCCCAGTTTTAACAGGCCTAGGGCACCAGCCTGGAGGAGGCACAAAGCTAGAGCTGACTACTAACACAGGAGAGTCTCTGCCAACAGTGACCAGCTTCTCCATCTGCCCCCTTCTCCGGCTCTGTGGCCCAAGGCCTTTCCTGGCCACAGTCCCATTATATCCATATATGAGCCCAAGAGGAGAGGCAGGCAGGGCAGCTTTCATCTGCAGATAAACTCCCAGCCTGAGGGCCAGCTCGAGAGGCAGGGAAACTGAGCCCCACAAAGGGCGTGTTTCAGCTCACAAAACCAGAGACCGTGTCTAAGACCCTAGAAGACCTTGGCTTGGCACCCATCCCAAGAGATTCACCACTCTACCCCCAGGCACCCTGTGCTCTGCTGCTAAGGAGACAGATGCCCAGAGTGGCCCAAAGCTGCATTCTCCATGGGCTGCCTCCAGGCCGGGCTTCCCCATGCAAGGAAAACCCCAGGATGGTTCTTTGTGGTCAAGAGAATCGGGGAGGAAATGACAAAGATCCTGCGGAGGGCACCGGAAAATAGCTCAGCTTGGGGCCTCAGAGGATCTGGTTCTGACCAAGTGGGGGCGAGAGAAAGCTGGGGGTCCAGCAGGAAGGCAGCCTCGAAATCTAGATTTGGAGCACAAACCTGCAGGAGGGGAGCCTGGCATCAGGGACTCAGAACTTCTGTGCAGAGTTGTGTGGCCTGGGGTGTGCACTCGCCTGGCTCCCTCCTCTAACTGCAATGTTTGTGTCGAGGGTAGCAAGAGTCTGGGCACTCAGAGCTAGGCCCACAGATAGTAAGTAAGTGTGAGTGACTTGTTCATGATTATATATACACAATGAGAGGCAGAAGCTAATGTTTGCCAGGGCTGCAGGAACTGGGGGCTAACAACAATAGCTATTGTTCTGTTTTGTTTTGAGACAAGGTCTTATATAGCCCAAGCTGGCTTTAAACTCAGTTTGCAGTGAAGAATGACCCTGAGCTTCTGATGCCCTTCCAGGAACCTTTCAGGGGCCATCTGCCACACTATGCTGCTATATACTGCCTACATGCATATTAAATTTAAAAATGCATACATGCATGCATGAGTGCTGCAAGACAGAACTGAAGGAAAAAAAAATAGGAAAGTCTTTGTCCTAGTACATAAGATGTGGCAGACTCCACCCTAACTTGCTAGACAGCATCTTTTGCAAGAACATGATACTAAGTCACCTTCCTACAGCACTTATTCTGCACCAGGCCTTGCTGAGCCCCGAGAACACCCAGTTCTTCCTACAGCACTATGAGAAGGCATGACTATTATCCCCATGCTTCAGATGGTGAAACTGAGGCACAGAGAGTAACCCTGAGGTCTTATTGCAGCCTAAATCACACTTGAGTCAGCCTGATCCCAAAGCTAATGTTTCCCACTCTGGGCTGGCTCTGAATAGCCTGTGAGCCCTGCCCAACAAGGCTCATGGTGGGCACTACTCAGCATTCAAGAGTTTGGGAGGCTGCTGCAGATCCACCTCTGGGGAGCAGATGTGGGAGACAAAGTAGGCCCTTTGTCAGACTAATTCTCTGCAACTTTCCAGCTTCCTGCCCCAGAGTGAGGCGGGAAGAGAGCCATGGGGATGTTTGGCTCCAGCTCTTTGTCTTCCCCTTTCATCCGCCCACTGCCCCGACTTCGGGACCTTCCTCTCTCTTGCCCAGCTATGAACTTGGAGCTTGAGGCTCACTCCCAGGCACATTTTTCAGAGAGAGGGAGTGAGTTCTAGATGCTGATAGGAAATGCAATTTTCTTTCTGAGTGGGAAGACCTGGAAAAAGCCGGTCCCAAAACGGAGAGGTGGAGGTTGATCATATGTGAAACTTATGTATGTTCCCAATTTGTAGACGTTTCATAGTGAGGGTGTTAGATCATCCGGCCACACAGATTAGACATGGGTTAGATTGTGATAACCCTGATTTAACGGAAGAGGAAAGCAAGGTTTGAGGACTAAGGGACTTGTTCATAATTACATAGGCATTTAACAGTAAACATTAATGTTTGCCCAGGTCTCCAGAAACAATAACTGGATTTCTTGTTGTTGCTGCTGTTGTTTTTGTTTGTTTGGGGTTTTATTTTGTTTGTGTTGTTTTATTTTGACCCTGAACTCCTGCAGATCCTCCTGCTTCCTCTTTCCAAGTGCTGGGATTACAGCCCTGTGCCACCACACTAGGGTTGGTTTGTTGGTTGGTTGGTTTGTTTGGGGCGTCCTCTAACTCAGGGCTATTGCATGCTAGGGAAGCTCTCTGTCAACTGAGCCACAGTCCGGCAAGAATCTCGTTACTCTCAAATCTTTGCCAGGCTCTCAATGCAAGCGCTTTCCTTTTGTTACTTCCCCATTTTGCAGATGAGAAATCAAGGCTTAGAGAAGTAATTCACCTATACAGTGCCTACCTAGGCATCTAATCATCCACTCAGAGTGTCGAAGTCAGATTTTAAACTCCAGATTGCTTAGCTCCAAAGTCTCAGACCTCTTAGGCAAACCACCATCATGGTGAGGGGTTACCCTGTTTCTCAGACAAGAACTAGGCCTAGTGAACCTGACCCCTGCCTAGTTAACACTGCACTGCTTCAGGATGGGGCCACAGTCCTGGGAGCCCACAGCAGGCCCTGAAAGATGTAACAAGTGTCGCAGACTTTGGGAGCCACTGAACAGGGGCAGTGTCTGTGGGGGAAGGTCTCTACAGAGTAGCATCCTCTGGTCTATGTGGCCCGATCTGACAGCCTCATAGACAAGCCTCTCATGTAATCATACACCCGCTTATTCACTCATTCATTCATCAAACACCAGCCAGCTGGCCCACACACTTCGATGCATGGACACCCACTTCTTTTGCCAGCTTCTCTTACTATGGGCAACTACATAATTTGCAGAGCCCAGTTCAAGCCAGGAACTATAATCAGGTTTGTAATCCCGAGCACGACAAGGCAGGAGGATCACATCAAGCTCAAGGCTAGCCTGGGCTACCTGGAGAGACCCTGACTCAAAATCATCAGTCCTGAAAAATAAAGGGAAAGGGACTTTTCTTAGTTTAAACAAAAAAAAAATTAAGTTTAGAACCAACACAACTGTCTATAACTCCAGCTCCAGGGAGAGCCAATGTATGTAGCTTCCACAGACATGTAATTTTAAAAAAAATCTTTAAAACATAAAAAGAAAGTTATTATTATTATTATTATTATTATTATTATTATGTGTGTGCGTGCGCATAATATGTGCATATGTGCATATGTTTAGGTACCTAATGAGCCAGAAGGTGGCACCATCACGTCCCTGGAGCCAAAGTTACAGGTGATTTCGAAATGCCCAGTGTGGGTTCTTGGGAACCAAACTCTGTCCTCGGCAAGAACAGTGCTTGCTCTTAGCTACTGAGCCATCTCTCTTGCCCTCATCCTTCGTTTACACCAGTGGTTCTCACCCTGTGGGTCTCGACCCCTTTGTGGTTGAATGACTTTTCCCAGGGGTCACTTAAGACCATCAGGAAACACAGATGTTTACATCACGATGCATAACAGTAGCAAAAGTTACAGTCACGAAGTAGCAACACAAATAATTTCCCGGTGGGGTCAGCACAACATGAGGAACTGCACTGAAGGGTCGCAGCACGAGGAAGGTTGAGAACCCCCGTTTGACCCCCTCGTGCTGAGCGCGTGCCTACCTCAGGGCTTTTGCAAGGGCTAGTCTCCCCGCCTGGAATGCTTTTCCCAATTTTCCCCCCATAACTGATCTTTCTTATCATTCAAGTCTCTGTCTAAATGTCACCGACATGGCTCCCTAATTTAAAGTAGCCGCCCACATCGCTCTCCTCAGAATTTCTATTTAGAGCCTGGAGTTTGGCTCAGTATTAGAGCACTTACCTAACGTTCACTTAAGACCTTGAGTTCAAGTCCCAGCACTGGAAAAAAAGAAAAAAAAAATCAAACCAAACCACAGAAGCGCGCACTCTTCACTCCTTTCACGGAGTGCATTGTGATCTATGACATCATTTGTGTCTGCCACTTACTATTTATTGCCCCTCTTCCCAACTAGAATGTTGTTGACTTGTGACAGCAGAGCCTCTGTGTACAGTCAGGCCCTTCCACAAACATGGACAGGCTCCACTGTTCACAGAACTGGCTTCCTTTAGAATTATTCTCCACCATTCTGCCCCTCTTCTCCTAAAATGCTTGTAACCAGGCATGATGGTAAACACATGTCTTCCATTGTATGTTCCGTGGTGAAATGCATACTCATCCTTACATTTAAGACATGGATGCTTGTACTCAAGTGTGCACCCACACGTGTGCAAGCACACACACACACACACACACACACACACACCACGTTGCATTCTGGGTCACAGACAGATACAGATATCCCTCCCCCACCGGGGGAACACATGGGCCCCCGCATTTCTGTGGCACAAACATGCATATTTAGATCTGCACAGGTGTGCTCAATCATAACCAGGTACTATATGAAGTCCTGTCAGAAGCCTCCTGTTCTAGAGGAATCTCTTCCTGAACCTGGAGCCCCTAATCCCAGAGGAAGGCCTCTAGCTCCCACTCCTACCTGAGGGCAGCAAGGAAGGAAACAGCAGGAGACTGCTCAGAGCCAGACCTCGCCTCAGGGACTGTATATAAGGGGCAGCAGGGTGCTGTCCGTCCTGCTCAGACCGAGTCCCCTGTGGTCACACACCTGTGATCCCGACACTGAGGAGGCAGAGGCAGGAGAATTGGGCAAGTTCGAGGCCAGCCTCGGTTTGCATGGTGAGCTCCAGTCAGGATCTCATAGCAAGGCTGTGTCTCACATAAGTTCTGTGTAACAGTGAATGAAAGAACACAGATACTCAAAAACACGCTCCCTTCTGCTCCACGTCTCTTTGTGCCTCTGTGTTGTCTCTACCAGCCGGACTAGCATAGGGATGCTCTCCATAGGTCCTAGCACACCCCAGCGCTGATGAGACCAAGAGCCAGCGCCCCAGGCCTTGAAACAGGAACAGAACAGAGTGAAGGGTTGAGGAAAACCAGAGGAGGGAGGGGGAGGGGCAACAGGAAGGAGAGAAAAGGCAAAGACAGGAGGAACTGAGCTTGGTGATAATCCCACTTCTTCGCTTTATTAGTGAAACTAATAATTATTATTAATGCCTGGCCTCTGCTTGGCCCTTTCATCCGGCCTGGTGGGGAGGTTTGGAGATGAAAGACACTGTGTGGGGACTTTCAGGTGCAGGTTCCAACACCTCACAACCACTAATTAAACTTGGCAGCCCCCTTCTATCACCCCCCCCTTGTCCCTAGGGATGCTGTGCCACCCGACTCAACGCCTTTCCAGGTGGGAGTCAGCAGGTGGCACCCACTGGGCCTGGCCCTCCTTGGAGAGAGAAAGAGAAGCTTGGGGGGCGGGTGTGGGGAGGGGTGTCTCACAGCCCAGATAGTCACATGAGAGATGCTGGAAAGAACGTGAAGCAGAAGGCTGAAATGCAGGAGCCTTGCCTCCAGCTGAAATTACAGCCCCATCCCTGAGGCTGCCCCATCTCCATCTCTCCCCAGAATCTGTGAGCAGCTGGGCCCTGCCATATGGCAATGGGGGAGGGTACCACCGAAAAAGGAGGATCTAAGCAGACAAAGAGCTAGAGTTCAGTATGGCCAGCTCCTCCACTTTGCCCCAGAGTCACGGGGTTCCTGACATTCTTTGGGTGGCTTCCTTCCACTTCCAGTCCGGGAAGCTTCCTCCCTCCAGCAGCCTTGACCAACATCAGCCAGCCTCTCCCACTTACAGTAATGGCCCTCGCTGCCTCTTACCCCTTGGCTATCTAGATGATAGGGTGTTTGAAGAGGTCTCCTACACACACACACACACACACACACACACACACACACACACACACCATATGGAGTGTCATCTAGAGGCTGCTGAAGTCATATCGGCACCCTCAATCTTTCTGGTAACCTCTAACTGCTTGGCCATTGTCCTCCTACAAGGGTGTCACAGAGATGATTCCAAGCATGGCAGGGCCTCGCTTAATGCACCCCTTCACCCAAGGAGCCCCTCCCCCAGGCCTCCTGGCCTTGGCACATGGTTTTAGCCTCACCCATCGCTCAAGGCTGAATCATTCTCAGCCCTGGGCCCAAGGAATCTTAAAAGGTTAGAGTCTGCTTCCAAAATGAATCTCAAATATGGATCCTGCCCCGGGGGTGTAGCTTGTTGATAGAGAACACTTGCCTGTGAGGCTCTGGGTGTGTGCCAAGCGCTGCCTCGCCTCTAACTCCCCCCAAAAATCTGTGTGTTGTTCCTCTTCATAGCTGTCATGGTCTGAGCCACTGTGATCTCTCCTTACACAACCGTCTTCTTCTGTCTCCTTCAACTGATACTGATTCTCC
>CABHPQ010142012.1:0-30370 GCA_902168405.1 Peromyscus aztecus | reverse complement strand
GATGGTCACCTTTCACTATGTGTTTTTGGTTTGGTTTGGTTTGGTTTTTCAAGACGGGGCTTCTCTCTGTATTACAGCCCCAGCTGTCCTGGAACTTGCTTTGTAGACCAGGTTGGCCTCGAACTCAGAGACCCACTTGCCTCTACCTCCTGAGTGCTGGGATTAAAGGCATGCTCTACCACTGCCCATCTTGTTTGTGGTCCCCCCCCCCCCCCGCCCCAAGAATTCTTGGGTGGAGGAGAGGAATGAGAAATATTAGATAGAAAGATAAGAAAGACAGAGACACAGGATAGCTTAGAGCTTTATTCAAAAGGGCTTTTTATAATATGACAAGGGGAGAGGCAAAAGACCTCCCTCTTGCAAGATCAAAGCACAGCATACAGCCAAGTGGAGACCCTTCCAAACACCTGGTGCCCACGCCTGTGGCCAAATCATCCCATTATGCAGCCTTGCTGGGTAAAGCAAGCTCAGATTCTCTAGGAAACTTCTGTGGGCCACCACAGTAGACTAGGCTGGCCTCAAACTCACTGAGATTCACCATCCTCTGTCTCCTGAAGAAAGAGATTAAAGGCATGCACCTATACCCATCCCTTTCTCTATTTTTTTCAGGAGTGCCTTGGCTACTGTTTTTCATTGGTTTTCCTTAAAAATTTCAGATTGACTTTTAAAACTCTATTCCAAAAGCTACTGCAATTTAACTTAAATTACAATAATCCTGTGAGTAATCAGAGAACTGTTATCTTTATGACTCTGAATCCACAAAAGTCCCATTTCTCAATGTTTTTAGGCCTCTGTATTAACAGAGTCCAATAAATCTCATAATTTTGTTGCAAGTCACCTTTAGATATTTTAAAATATTTTCTTCTACCTGAATGATGTAATTTTGTTATTAGTTTATAGAAATGCGCTTGATTCTCCTTTTTTTCTTTTCCTTCTCTTTTTTTTGTTGTTGAGACAGGCTTTCTCTGTGTAGTCTTGGCTGTTCTGGAACTCGCTCTGTAGATTAAGGTGGCCTCAAACTCAGAGATGTACCTGCCTCTCTGCCTCCAAAATGCTGGTGTTAAAGGCACACACCACCACGCCCGACTGAGAAATGCACTTGATTTTTATTTGATGACTTTTAGTTCAGCAACCTTGCTAAGATGTCTAGTACAATGTAAACAGGGGAGATGCCCACAGCATCTTATTTTTATTCCTGAGTGTAAATGGTAGGTTTTATTTTTACAAGACAAAGAAAAAAAAAAGGAATGTAGTCACTATGATTTACTACTTAATTACTTTAAATGATATTCCATTTATTGCAAAAGACATTTAGTATGGTGGAAAAAACTCTATTATTCTGAGAAAATGGATAAAAGAAATCATAAAGACCTATATTTAAAAGTTGAAAGAAAAAGGAATTAAGCTTTTAAAAAATCTAAAATATTTTCTTAAATAATCTCTTCATTAAAATGAACAGTGAATAATTTTTAACAATTATTGGTTATTAATCTTTTTTAAGTTGAGTTTCACGTTATCCAATCAGGCAATTTTAAAGCTATGAGTTATTTATTTTCTCTAAAACTGGTTTTTCTGTGAATTCTAGTCTTTTTTTTTTTTTTTTTCCGTGAATGAATTCTATTCTTTAAAAAGGACCTTATATGGCAGATATGTACCTACAGAGAACTCATCCTAGAACCTACATCCTACTAGAACTCAGGGCTGTAATACTTTCATGTGAGCCCCGGGCTAGAGACATACTGTACTTGCCTCCATCACTCATTCTTGAGGAAAGCATGATTGTCACAGGAAGAGCACACGGAAGCCTATGCCTCATTTCTCTAATAAGCATCTTTTGTTTGTTTTTTAAGGGAAGCTGTCACTACCCACAGAGTCACAGTCTTCCTGACCTAATGTTCTAAGCACTGAGATTACAAAAACAGACACCATAGCACCCAGCAAAAATGTCTTTCCCATGCTCCCCACCAGTGCTGAGGAGCAACAGGGCCTTGTACATGATAGAGAAGCACTCTACCATTATGTCACCCCAGGCCTTCTCCTACATACACCTGAGCGCTAAAATGATAAGCCTGGGCACCACACCCACAACATCTTCCTACTGACTGCAGTGCTTTCTTTTGCTATGATAAACTTAGCCAGGAAGTCATGTGAGTTTCCTAACAAATCAGTAGCAGCCAGGCACCAGCACTCAGGAGGCAGAGGCAGGCATATTTCTGAGTTTGAGGCCAGACTGATCTAAAGAGTGACTTCCAGGATAGCCAGGGCTACACAGAAAAACCCTATCTCAAAATAAATAAATAAAATTAAAAAACAAAAACAAAAAACAAATCAGTAGCAACTGGGACCATTCAAAACGTGGCATTAAAAATTTGGTTTGCCACAGTACCTACTTCTTCAAATGAATAAATCAATGTATAGGGATGAAGTTAATATAGCAGGCCTAAAACTGCTGTCCTTAGAAAGGCATGGTATTCAAGGCTAGCCATTACCTCAAATGAGGGAATTTGAAAGATAAACAGTTCTCCACAGTGATATAAAACTTCCTTTAAATGACAAGAGTGCCCTACTGTGCCATAACTAAACAATCTGGTTTATGTTAAACATCTTCTTTTCCTTGCGTGACTTCGGAATTTTGGTATGTGCTAGACACAAGATACTTTATATGCCAACCCCAGTAAAAAAAACATTGGGCATGAGTTTCTGACTTTCCCTGGTGGGCAATACTTCACATGTTGTCCCAACTGCTGGAGAGACTAAGCACCCCTGCTATTCCCTCAGGAAGGAACGGTTACAAACTCACTCCTGGTTTCCTCCAGATTCCGTGTCCTTTTGCTGCAATGTGTCTCCACTGTTAGTGTTCCTGTGCTGAAGCCACTTGAGTCCTCTAGACCAATTACAAGATCTGGGAGTCGTTTTAAGAACCCCAGCACAACTGACATAAAGCAAAAGGTAATGCTTCCTAGGCCAAATGTTTAAATTCAAATTTCAGTTCTAATACTTATTCATTATGTGGTCTTGGCAAGGCCAATTTATTTTATTTGCAACAAACAAAGAAACTCCACATGGCCTCTTTGTTTCTTTAAAAGAAAAGTACACCCATCTTACAGTTCCACTACAATAATACACACTCAGTAAATAGTAACTGGCATTTCTACAGGTGCTTTCTTAGATAAAACCATCAGTATTCTTTTACATGTACACGATGTAATGAAAATGACCATCTGAAATACTGCAAAGAGAAGTTCAAAGACAAACTTTACTCCAGCATCTATAACACTGGTACTGTAAATGATTTCCCAGTCACATGAGAAGATTATGGGTAAGTTTAGTGCTAGCTAAAGACTTCTTTTCTCAACCTGGTCTTCATTTAGTCTTCAAACTGACTTGCTAATGAGAAATAAATATAAATGTACTAATAAAGTAGTGCTAGGACTACAGTTTATTGCTATGTCTCTCAGATTTATTAAAATAAGAACTTAGTATAAAACCCTTCTAGAGCTGATCATGGTGACACACATCTTTAATCACAGCCTGGGGTAAGGTAGGAGCAGAAGCAAGTAGATCTCTGTGAGTGAGGTTAGCCAGGGCTACAGAGTGAAATTCTGTCTAAACAACACAATAAAACCAAACCTTGTAATACATGTATATAAGGCATAAAATCCAACGGATAGATATGTTTTAAAATCCATGGAGAAGTACAATCTTGAAGTCACTGATTCCCAATTTTGTCAACTTACCCCAAAGTGGCTTTTCAAATGAATTCATATCACAAATCCACATGTCTCACATCATCTGTTGAAAAATAAATTTCCTAAAGTCAGTATATTTCAGAGTAACTCTTTCCTTCTCCCTTCCCTCCACCATCCTGTCCACCAGACTATAAGCCAGACACCCACCAGACTGCAAGGGTCAGTGGTGATTCCACTACTTCTCCAAAGCTAAGCAGAGTACCTGGGGCACAGTCAATGTCTATTACAAGACCGAGTGTGGTACTGTGAACTAACAGCAAACTCAGTGAAAACAACAAATTATCTTTTCTCCTCTTAGAAAATGATGATGGCATCAATTTTTCAAATGAGAGGGTCAAAGACAGGTAGACAGCATCTGCAGTGGATACTGTTTACTCCTTATTTCACACCCAAAATTTTCATGGCATTCCAGTGATAATTCTCCACTAGGCCACCTATTCCTGACTGGACCATGTCAACCACAGCCACTGTATTTATCTCGCCAAAGCACAAAATTAAATCGTGATCAATGGGACCTGTAGGGAAATCTGTTAGAAAGCATTTGGGAAAGGTTCTCTCTTTGGGGAAAAAAAAAAAATGATAAAGGAGAAATGATATCTTTCTATCTCTAGACACTCTTTGAATCAACACATACTTCAAGTCCTGTAGCTACCTTGAAGCCACAAGGAAAGACTATATTGTGGTGAGGATGGCAAAGTGAAACTGTGGAAAGCATTAGGGCCTGGATGGTATCATGAAGCTAGAGCCACCTCGAAACCTCCTTCCTATGTATGAGCCTCCTTGTGAGATGATAAAGCTCTCAGTAATGAGGTATGGTGCTCCCACATCAAAAATCCCCTAATAACACACCTTTCAAGGTACAATTATTGATTCAGATAGGAATGTATCCTGGAAAGAAAAAAAAATGAAAGTGTAAACAGCAGAGGACCTGTCTAACAGCAGAATTTCAACATAAATATAATGACTACAAACTAGAACCTAGTGTGACATGCCCATCTTAGAAATGACATTATAGTCATGTTTAACAAGGGTGTGTTCTGAGAAGTATGTCATGAGGTAATTTCACTACTGTATGAGCATAAAAGTGTCACTTACATAAACCTAGTAGCAAAGCTTACTATAAATCGAGGTTTTATGGTATATACCATTGTATATGTGGTCCACCTTTGTGTGAGATCCTATTATGTAGTGCATGGCTTCAGCTTATCAACTAAAGATCACATATTCCCAGTATGCTAAACTCTGTCAATTATACAAGACGCTGTGTTAACAAAGAAAAATAAAACGTGGGAAAGTTCAGTCTCTGGTATAGTGTGAATTCCTCCCAAAGACAGTATGTTAGAAACAAGGATAAATGAGGCCATAGGAGTGGGGACTCCCATGATGGGATTAGTGTCTTTAAAGAAAGGAGAGAGACCTCAGCAGAAATACATCGACTTGTTTTTGTTTTTTGAGATAGGGTCTCACTATGTAGCCTTGGCTGGCCTGGAATTCACTATGCAGACCAGGCTGGCCTCAAACTCAGAGATTCACCTGCCTGCCTTGCATACTGGCTTTTACCATGTGATGCCCCCTCCACCGTGTTATAACACAGCAAGAAAGGCCTCATCAGATGCTGACTCCTTTGATACTAGACTTCTTAGCCTCCAAAATTAAGACAATGCACTGTTTTTATTTATGATTAGAATTCTGTAGTAGGAACACAAAATAGATTAACAGATTCTGCCCTAACAAATCTCATCTTCATACATGGTAGGATAGTGGAGCACATCATAATTTACAAAGTGATTTTACATTTTTGCAAAAAGCTTCAAAAGTATGAGAAGATACCGATTACAAGGAAGAAACAAAACTGGTAAGGAGAAATACCAATTTGTTTTATGAAAGGAAAAAGACAAAAGTATATTTGCATAAACAGAGCTAATAAAGAAGCAGGAAAATGCACAAATGTCTGTCAACAGCAAACAGAATTAGAAACTCATAGTTCAAAGATACATGGTGAACATCAATTCTTGGCTCCATTCTAAGGCATCTGAAATCAAGACCTAGCTAGAGTAAGTCATTAACTTCTATTTCTTTCATCACTTCAACACAACGTCTAAATGTTAGAAAAGAGTGTATGTCAGGTTTCCCCTAACCAAAACCCTGAGACCCTAGAAAATAGTATCAAACATTATCATTCTGGGGAGCAGTTTCTGGAAAGTAAAGAACCCAGCAGGAACTGCCCCAGACCAGGAGCTAAGAATGTTTTCTAGTCACTGACTTCCCAAAGTTTTAAAGGGTTTCCTCTGTATTTTTGCCAAACTACCAATCTTAGCAAAACTCCACAATTATGCCTTATATTTCCCTCAAATTATCATTTTCAGTTCTCTCTCTTCTGTGCAAGTGGTCTTTATGCTCGGGTGTGGCTTCGAATCAGTGAAATGGCTTCTTGATGAAATCACTACTGTAATGTCCTACCAACATCACCAATCTCTTTTTCAGCCACACTGTAGGTGATGTTTCAGCCATCTTTAATTATGTTTAGAATAGTCAGGGTAAAATTTTAAAATGACTTCTCGTGGTTTCCAATCTTTAGTCTTCTTCACTGCACACCCCCTGACTCCCCTGTCTCTGCTGAGGAGACATTCTCAGGGCACTTGACAACATATACCATACCTCCTTGGAAAACTCATCAGTAGTACAACTTTAGCCACCATATGCTAACTATTCCCATAGCTTTATCTTCCTGGGGTTCTGGTTAGACTACGAGCTTTTCAAGCATGGGAACTGTGTTTTTCACACCTGTACCCTGAAAATGTCTAGCATGCCACTCAATGTGTCGAGAGAGCAAACACTTGTCAAACAGCGTTTCCTCCCGAGGGTTACTGCACATCTTTTTTCTTTTCTTTCTTTTTCTCTTTCTTTCTTTCTTTCTTTCTTTCTTTCTTTCTTTCTTTCTTTCTTTCTTTCTTTCTTTCTTTCTTTTTTGTTTTGTTTTTTGTTTTTTGAGACAGGGTTTCTCTGTGTAGTTTTGGTGCCTGTCCTGGATCTCGCTCTGTAGAACAGGCTGGCCTCGAACTCACAGAGATCCGCCTGGCTCTGCCTTCCGAGTGCTGGGATAAAAGGCGTGTGCCACCGCCAGCTGACTGCATATCTTTTCTAATGCTCTCCTTTCCACTGTAGCACCAACTACCTATTTCTATCATTCAACATATTTACTCAACTTATTTTCATACGAGCTGCATAAATGCAAGGTCTGTATTCTAATACCATTACTACAGCATCTGGCAGTTCTTGGAATAAGAAAGAGGAAGAAGCTCAGCAATTATTACAAGAATGAAAATATGAGAAAACACATGAGGAGGAAGAAGAGTAACTGAAAATAAAGAAAATAAAAATTTAATTTCTCCTTGTTTATATGTAGGGAAGATATTTAATTAATGTTGGGCTTTTATTCAAATATCACGCTGAAAACAAGTAAAAAGCGAGTGTTAAAACATCAATGTTCAGAGGTAGGGAGCGGTATGCACGGACATGGCCAGTAATTCCTACACACTTTCTTAGTGGTTCATTCCTGTGTTAACATTTACTGCTCTCAACTGTGCCATGAAGCTCAATGCTGTGGGTTTAGAAGTGGAGTGTGGTCCAGAGTTAGTGGGAGTATTCAACAAATAGCTTTACAAACTTAAAAAGAAAAGAAGAAACACAATAAAACAAAACCCAAAGTTGAAAAGGAAAGAAAAAGATCATGAATTTAAAAAAAAAAATTAGAAACGGGATTTAAAAATCACACAAAACCTGCCAATATAGAAAGCATAAAATGAAATGGCAGAAATTAAACCAAATGTTATCAAGATTAAGATAATAAAAAGACAAAATGTGGCCATTAAAAAGGTAAGGTGTGACATTTAATGTGGTGGCATGTGACCTTCATGAGACATAAATCAAAAGCATAAAGACTCCACAAGGTCCTGTTAGTAAAAGTACAGTAGATGTGTACACACCGAAGAGCAAGTTACGCTAGACTAATCTGCCCACAAACGGTTATGATCTCCCGATAAAACAGGAACAATTACCTACAGCCAACAGGAAGAAACTGCAGACGTGCCAATCTTTGAAAGAGGGAACTGTACTACGTGAACGACGAGGCACAAGAAAGTGAATACTTCCTTCTACATAAAAACTACTTTTTAATTCAACCAAAGACATTATATGCAGTTAAAAGATTAGTCAAAGACTGGGAGAAATTTTACAAAACATGGACTTTAGTATTAGAATGCATTAAAAGCTTCTCCAAATCAAAGCAAGCAACTAGAGTGGAAAACTCATCTCTGTGGTAAGCACTCTTCTAGGATGGGCAGGGCCCTGGGCTCAATCCCCAGCACCAACAGAGGAAGAGGAAGAATGAGAAAGAAAGCTGAGGAGGAAATAACGACAACAGCTGAAGAAAGGGATTGGCACTGCCTAGTGAAGCTAAAGAAAGCACCGCACATCTCTTCCTAATCCAGCCTCCGGGTTCATGATCCGAAGACACGTACACATGCGTCTGAGGACAGGGCTGCAGTATTGTCTTTAATGAAAGCACACCAAGAGGAAGACGGAGGGGCTGGAGATAGCTCAGCAGTTAAGAGCGCTTGCTGCTCTTCCAGAAGACCTGAGTTTTGTTCCAACCCACAACCACTGGCAACTCCAGCTCCAGAGGATCTGGACCTCCTTTTGGTCTCCAAAGGTAGACACACACACACACACACACACTCACACACACACACTCACACTCACACACACACACTCATACACTTTAAAAAAAAACTATTTTCTTTAAAAAGGAAAATGACTAAATGACATGTATAACAAAATACTATACAGCAGATAAAATAAATAACAAGTTAGAGCAACACATTGCTTATGGGCAGAAAAGTATATTATAAATATAGAATGATATACCAAATGCATATTAGTGGCTATTTCCAGGGAGGGAAAGAAGGTTTCAAAATATTGGAACTTGTTTATATAACTGATCTAAATTTTGAAAAACTAGCAGCTGTCCATTACGTGAATACTTGCCTATTCTTTCACTGGAATCAAACTGCTACATAACTAAAAGTGGCCCTTTTATCCCCTGTCCTGCCCTGCAGGATAAGGTGGCTGGTAGGAAAAAAATCAGCAGTCATTAACTGGGGCTATGGGAGTGTTTAGAAGAGCCTGACTGCACTGGAGGGCAGGTCCTGGGACCCTGACTCCTGTAGTGACCCTGTTGCCTGGGACATGAACACAATGGATGGAACAGAGCAACAAGAACTTTCTTGAGAAGAGAGATACACGCTGAGGAAAGAGAAAAGGAACAGGTCCTTGGCAACACACTACCCTATCTGGAGAATAAGAAAAAACAATGTTCTACACGGTTTAAAGTGCCTTTTCTGGAGGAGAAAGGAAAGCCGTACTGTAAATGCAGCCAAACCAAGTGCCAACTGCCACAAAATAGTGTTAACATCTGGGGCGATAGGTGAATTCATCTTCTGCTAACTGGACTTCTCTATAGGTTTTGGACATTTATTAAAAGTAAACACATTTATGTCTCAAATTTTAAACAGAGATTCTCAGATTTTACCACAGATCAAGCTAAATTTAGAGGTAACAGACATATATAGTTTCAGGATAGCCAGAGTTACATAGAGGGACCTTGTCTCAAAAGACAAAAACAAAACTGTTCTTTTCACAACTGTACTTTTGGTCCCTAAATAAGAAAGAATGGAGTCGACTGAAGCTTGCTCCCTACTCTCATAGTATCAGAAGGTGCTATGTAAGATGCCAAAGGGGGTAGCAATCAATTGTCCTACCCTATGACACCTATGAACCACAATGACCAGCCCTGAATGATACCTCAGAGCTCTCATGTCTAGGCTGTAACCAACAGCTGTCCAATTGGACTTAAGGCCTGCTCAATGGGAGAGAAACCATGCCTAGAAATATGCCTGGAGATAGCGAGGTCATAGGTCTTAGAAGAGAACCTTATACTGTTACTTTACAAGACCAGCATAATTCCTAACTACATTCTAAATACTCATCCTATGCCCACAGGTAAGTGTATAGCTCTCACCCCTCATCAACAAAGCTCCTTATTGCAGCAGAGACCACTTCAGAAACTACAACCTGCCAAAACAGAGAAACAACTGATCATGGGTGCCCAGCCCCGGGCTGATACATTTACAATATAGTTCCTGCACCTATGACTTGGGGGCAGGTAGAAGAGAAGGGCAGAAATATTCTTAGAGTCAGAGAGCCACTGTGTGAGACTGTGTCTCCTAGAATGAAAGGGAAGCTACACTAACAATATTTCAACAATATGGCTATCTAAATAGGATCTGAACAATGACAGCATCAATAGACATGCTAACACGGAAGGAGAAACTGTCTTGAGGCCCCACTCCTAAGACAACATTGACTGCTAAGTGGAGAGGAGGGTAGAATTAGTCATCCACCGCGATGAGGCCCCCAATTGGTTATACAATATCAAGTGGTCAGCCCTGAAATCACATACATACAAGCAACACTAAACAGACTCTGCAGGTTATATTTATATATTTGTGTGTGTGCATGTATATAATACACATGTTATGTGTGTGTGTGTGTGTGTGTGTGTGTGTGTGTAGAGAGAGAGAGAGAGATGGACAGAGAGCAAGTGAGAGAAAAGCAGCCATGGACTTGAGAAGAAATAAGAGGGGAACATGGAAGGAGCTGGAGAGAAGGGAAGAGGGGTGTCCTAGTTGAATTTTTTGGGGGGATCCAATCTGATACAAGTAGGGATCATCTGAAAAGAGGAGCTTCAATTGAAAAAAATACCTTCAGGATCCAGATAGCCTGTAGGCAAGTCTGTAGGACATGTTTTTGATTAAAGATTGAAGTGGGTGGGCCTGATGTATCACCCCTAGGCAGGGGGTCCTGACTGTGTAAGAAAGCAGGCTGAGCAAGCCAGGAGGACCAAGCCAGTAAGCAGCGTTCTTCCATGGCTTTGCTTCAGTTCCTGCCCAGGTTCCTGCCCAGACTTCCCTCAGTAATGGAATATGACCTACAAGTTGTTAAATTGAAACAAGTTAAGTTGAAATATGCCTTCTGCCCCCAAGTTGCTTTTAGTTATAGTGTCTTATCACAGCAATAAAAACCCCAACTAAGACAGAAGGAAATGATGTAAATTTTAATTAAAATAAGAAATTATTAAGAAAAATAAGGTAAAAATTCTAATATTTTAACCTGAAATCTTCAGTTCTGTCTTTCACAACTGAATCTTTCATACACGTAGAATTTTAATACATATTTACACATATACATGTGTGTGCGTGCACACATATACACACACACACACACACACAGAGGACATGGTAGCACATGCCTGTATCATCAGTCCAAGGTGACCTGGACTATATAGGAAGACCCTGCCTCAACAAAAAAGAAAAAAAGGAAACCATTTTTTTCATGTAGCTAAACAGTATAAATACTATTTAAAGAGCATTCCATTTCCATATATAACCTATAAGACTAAATCTTTCGTATGTCAGATGCTATGTATAGTCCATTCTGTCTTATACTTTAATTTCCTCCTGCTTTCTGTCTACCTGTGCCAATACTGCAGTACCCAATTATAAAGGTTTTAACCCGCCCCTTTGGTTTTTCTGGCAATACTAGGGACCAGAACCAAACCCAGAGCTTCACATATATCAAAACAGTATTGTCACTGAGCTACATATCCAGGCCTTACACTAAGTCTTAAAATCTCATACAAATAAGCACTTACTTCTGAAATAGCCTGGCAATTCTTGACCTTTTGTTTCCGAATAGATTTTGAATTAACCTGTTCTACAAAGATTAACAAATCATTTTCTAAAATCTACATCATTTTCTAAAAATAACAATAAATTTACACATTAATGACAGTTTAACTGGCATTTTCACAAGAAATTAGTCTCCCCCCGACCCCCATGGTTATATCCCGAAAATGTCTTTAGGTCTGCTGGCATGGCTTTTGGTTTACTTGTATAACTTTTCTAAAGATTTTACCCTGCCTGCTATCATTTGGATCTTAAATATTCCCATAATGGCCCACACTTCAAATCTGGATACCAAGCCGGTTTTGCTCTTAGGAAGTGGTGAACCTTTTAAGAAGGGGACTAGTTAGAGCAGTGGGTCACAGAGGGATGGATGCCTTGAAAGGTATTAGGACGAAGGCCCCTTCCTACGTCTCTGTTTACTTCCCAGCTGTTATGAGGTAACGAGGCTTTGGGTACCACATGTTCTCACCTATGCTTCCACACGTCCCAATCCATAGGGACAACAAACTCTGGACTAAGACCTCCAAAATCAAGACCCAACTTAAATCTTTGCTCTCTTAAAGTCAGCTTATCTTAGGTATTTATTACAGCATGGAAAGCTGACTTAACACAATCCTAAAGATACATATTCCCTTTTAAATACTTAATTAGAAAGATTTTTAACTATTCTGAGATATTAACTACATTTTTATTATATGTTGCTATTTAGAGTAACAAAACTGATGTTTCTGTAGTAATCTTATATAAAACAAGTTAGTAAATTATTATAAATCTAAAGAACTTCTCTGTAGACTCGTGAATTTTCCATGAAAGTATCCATATTGATGCTAAAGGATGATCACTTGGTTAATTCTTTTAGCCTGGTGGCTTCTATTGCCCAGGGTCTTCAGAAGAGATGTCATGCATGCTAGAGATGAAGGACAGTGATGACTGTTAGGGCTGCTGACTCTAAGAGAATACTATGAATGGCTTGCTGTCAAGTATGATGCTTGCTGTAGGCCTTTTCATAGATGTCTATGGCGGCTTGAATGAAAATGGCGCCCATGAACTTAGATATTTAAAAATTGGTCCCAACTTGGTGGGACTGTTTGGCAAGGATGAGGAGGTGTGGCCTTGTTGGTGGAGATGTGTCATGGGGGCAGGCTTTGAGATTTCAAAAGCCCATGCCATTCCCAGTTAGCTTTCTCTGCCTCTGCCATGCTCCCTCCATGATGGTCATGGATTCACCCTCCGTAACTGTAAGCTCCCAATAAACTCCTTTTTCTATAAGCTGCCTTGGTCTTGATGCTTTGTTACAATAGTAGAAAAGTAAGAAAATTACCTTTCATCAGATCAAAAATTTCCTTTCTACCCTAAGTTTATAATCGTTTTTTAACCATAATTTAATAAATGAATTTTCTGTATCTTAAAGGCAAACTGCTCATGTCCCAGGGGACATAGCTGAGTGGCAGAGTACTGCCTAGTATAAGGTAGTATACTGAGCTCAATCTAGGTACCAAAAGCAAGGGAAACATTTAAACTGCTTGTATGGATAATTACATTAGTAGTAGACTTTTAAAATGTATAAACTAATATGCCTCTCATAAAATTTTTTTTTTTTAAAGTTAAAAATTCCTTAATCTTTTATTCCTGATACCACTACCATAATTTACAGGGCAATATATCTGATGTAATGAAAAGAAAAAGAAAAAGAAAACGCTATAACAGATAAAAGACCTCAGGAATGTACATCTAATGACACTACATAGCATTAATCAATAGCGGCACTTTTTGCAAACTGTGGTTATGATGGTCCTGAACAAGAAGGATTTCCTGTTTAAGCTGCAGTAACTTTCCTGACCATGGACCATCGTTCCTTCTGTGACAGATTTTTACAGTTCCTCTAGTGCATTTAGGACAACTGTCTGAAAGAAACCCACAGCTTTCTGACAACTCCTCACCCTCTCCTGCTAAGAACTGTAGCCCCTTTTCTGCTGTTGTTTTTAAACATTCTGCTACTGTATCTACCACTTCTACTAGATCCATAGCCAACACCATAGGGACCGCCTGAGCTTCTTCCACCAAAACTGCCCCCCTTTCATGGGTCCATAATTTGATTGCTGTTGTCCACTATAATTTTCAAAGTCATTATAGTTCCCACCACCACCACAGTTACCTCCACCAAAATTTCCTCCTTCACTGTAACCATCATATCCTCCTCCATCACCTTGGTTTCCATATTCTGGTCCACCTACTACTGTAACCCCACCATAGCTGCCATCATCACCTCCAAATCCATTATATCCACCATCACCACCTCCATAACTACCTCTGCTGCAACCACCTCCACCCCCACAGCCTCCTCTTCCACCAAAATTACCTCCACCACCTCCTAAGTTTCCTCCCCGACCCATAAAGTTGCCAGCTCCACTTCCACGACCTCTTTGTGATCCAGCAGACTGCATCTCTTGTTTAGAAAGGGCCTTTTTCACTTCACAACTATGCCCATGAATAGTGTGGTATTTCTGAACAACAATTTTATCAACTGTGTCATGATCATCACGTTACAAAAGCAAATCCTCTCTTTTTTCCACTTCCATAACTTCTATGGTTTCAATCTTGCCATACTTTTCAAAGTAATCTCTCAGATTATATTCTTCTGTATCTTCTTTAATGCCACCAACAAAAATTTTCTGTACTGTTAAACGGGCACCAGACTTTACAGAATCCTCTCTAGAAACAGCTCTCTTTGGTTCTACCACACGCCCATCAGCCTTGTGTGACTGAGTACACATTGTAGCATCCACCTCTTCAACACAAGAGTAGTCACAAAACCAAAGGCCCTGTAACGTTTTGTTTGGGGATCTTTCATTACCACATAGTCTGTAAGTGTGCCCCATTTCTCCAAATGTCCTCTTAAGCTATCATCTGTGATAGCGTAACAGAACCAATAAACCAAAGCTCAGACCACCAATAAACAGCTTCCTCAACTGTTCTGGTTCCCTTGGATCATGTCCCTCCATTTTGAAACTGGATTTGCCTCTACCAATTGGAGTTCAATATGGAACCCTAAAATCTTTTCCAATATAAGTATTTCCCTACAACTTACTGAATGCAGTTCATCTAACTAATTTTAACAGCCTAGTGTTATGGAGGCATTTTCTCAATGGAGGTTCCCTCATCTCTGATGACTATACTTTGTGTTAAGTTGACATAAAACTAGCCAGCACAATGACCAAGACAACTTATAAAAGGAAGCATTTAACTAGGGGCTCACTCACAGTTTCAGAGAGCTAGTCTATAATCATGGCGGAGAAGACAGCAGCAGTCAAGGAGGCATGGTGCTGGTGCATTAGCTGAGAGCTCACATTTGTATCTGCAAGTAGGAGACAGAAGGAAGAGCAGAGAACACTCCACCAGTGACACACCTCCTCCAACAAGACCACACCTCCTAATCCTTCCAAAACAGTTCTACTAACTAGAAATCAAACATTCAAACATATGAGCCTATGGGGGCCATTCTTATTCAAACCACCACACACATACATAAATAAATCTTTTTAAAAATATGTATTTATGGGCCATGGAAGCATACACCTTTAATCCCGGCACCCCGGAGGCAGAGGCAGGTGGGTCTTTGTGAATGTGAAGTCAGCCTGGTCTACACAGAGAAACCCTGTCTCAGACAAAAAACAAACAAACATTTTTAAAAATGTATTTTAAGTGCTATATCTGATATAGCATATCTATAACTTTGGAGTACTTGATTATAGTTTTCATTGCTCTGCTGATTAAATCACTGACTTCAAGTTTTTTCTTACTTTTTAGATTGTGAGATCATGTTTGTACTTTCTAAGTCTATACCTAAGTCTATATTCCTACATTCTTGAAGAAAGGGTCTGGCTTGAACAGGCCTGTAATCCTAGTAGCGCAGGTAGAGACAACAGGATCAAGTGTTCAACGTCAGCCTTAGCTACAAGGGAGCTAAAGGCCAGACTGAGGCACATGTAATACTGTTGAAGAAACAGGAAAAGAGGAAAAGGGAAGTCTTAGGAAAACAGAAAGAGGAAATGAGAGAGGGGAAATAAAAGGCAAAAGGGAATGATCAAGGAGTTTGGCTTGATTAGTCCTAATAACCTGATACCACTTTTCACTAAATTCTTGGTTTGGATTTTTTGTACCATTCACATACATAGTTCTATGACCTCTAACTCCAAATCCAGTTGGAGTGGACCTATAACAATAATTTCTCAAGGAAAACTATTTCATGCTCCTAGTGAACACTAGATAAGACAAACAAGCTGTTATGGTTTGAGTCTCCTCCACTAGCTCCTGTGTTTGAACACTTGCTTTCCAGCTTTAGAGGAGTGTGGAACCTGGGATCTATGGCCTAGCTGGCAGAAGTGAGACGCTAGGGCAGGTCTTGAAAGTTGTATCTCCTTCTTGTAGCACAAATCTTAACAGGTTTTATTAATAAAATCAAACCTAAAGCCAGGTTTTTGGGGTGAATGCTGGAAGATCAGAGAAGAAGAACAAGCCACAGCCAACTCACCTCGCCAATTCCTCAGCTGATCCTGTTTCCTCAGACTGGAAGCCTCTGAGTTCTCATCCAAATGGATCTCAGCTGAACTGCTGCTAAAAGCCGAAAAGCTTAACCAGCCAGTTCCTGGTTTTCACGCCTTATATACCTTTCTGCTTTCTGCCATCACTTCCTGGGATTAAAGGATCACTTCACGGGATTAAAGGCATGAGTCACCATACCTGGCTGTTTCCAGTGTGGTTTTAAACTCACAGAGATCCGAATGGATCTCTGCCTCCCAAGTGATAGGATTAAAGGCGTGTGCTACCACTGCCTAACCTCTATGTTTAATATTGTGGCTGTTCTGTTCTCTGACCCTAGATAAGTTTATTAGAGTGCACAATATTTTGGGGAACACAATACCACCACATCTTCTAGTGCCTGTCCAAGTACTCTGCTTTCTGGTCAACCGTCATTAAAAAACTAAGTCACATGATCCCTCTCCCATAACTGCCATGCCTTCCCCACTATAACAGATGAAACTGTGAGTCAAGTAATCTTCCCTCAAGTTCCTTCAGTCAGTCATGTTGTCACAGGAACAAGAAAGGAACAAACACTCCTTTCCCCACCCTTCTCTGCTAACCCCTGAACCTTAAAACAGGCTTGCTATCTCTCCCTGGTTTATTCACTGATCCTTAAAGGAATTCCAGCTTTACACCGAAGTCCCTGCATCTTCTCACCTTGCTCAATCCTTGGACTGTCCAGCCCTCTGTGGGTTTCTCTGTAAAGGTTTCTCTAGCCCTACAGCACATTAGCAGAGGAGCAAGGTAGACTGCCAGGCTTACTTCTCCAGAGGTGTGGTTTCCTCCTGAACACTCGGAAAAGTCTCTGCCTGTCAGCTCAACAATGACCTTTAAAAAAAATATTTCAAATGCTCACTCCAATATTTTTTTAGATTTGGATTTATTTATTTTTATGTGTATGGGTATTTTGGCTGCATGTATGTATGGCAGCATACCATGTGTGTCCAAGGAGGCTAACAAAGGCTTTCAGATCCCCTGAGACTAGAGTTACACAAAGTTGTAAGCTGCCATGTAGGTGCTGGGAATGAAGCCCAGGTCCTCTGGGAGGGCAACCAGGGCTATTAACCCCTGAACCATCTCTTGAGCCCAATATTTTTTAATGTTTTATAATGTATGTCTTCTTCCAATTTTTTTTAAATCTCACATTTGCCACACTGCCAAAACCAAAACATCTATAAGCTCTGAACAGTTAGCTCACTAAGTATCCCCAAAAGAAATTATCAACACTACGTAAAGCCAAAGGAAACTGGTTCATTTAACAAGTATGTGCCAAATACACTTCTAGCAACTTAGCACACATCAGTAAACTAAACGAAAATTAACACATTCAAAGTGCTGACACTGGATAAAAGCAGAACACCAACCAATAAGCACAGTGAAACTGGACTACACTACAGAAGGCAGTAAGACAACAGGAAGAAAGTAAAACCAAGTGGTCAAACAAGAAAAGGGTCTTAAGTACTTGTGGCGAGGCTGTAGTTTCAATGGCAGAAAGATTGAATACTATGTGTAAGCCTCTGGGTTCAGTTCTCAGGAGCAGACACACACATACACAACTGATACTGTGGAGACTATGATCCTAAACACAGCAGCTACTATTAAAATTACTTTCCTCTAACATACTACTAATTTTTCTAATTAAACAAAGTTGAAAGAACTTTGTAATTTCCTCTTGGGGTGAGATAGGAGGGAGGATGGCCCACAAAGATGTTAATACTGCATGACTCCATCCACTTCAAAGAAAGCAGGGCACACCTAAATATGAATACTTGGGGATGCTGCTCAAAAAGCTAAGATGCTCCCTATTCAAAATTTTAAAGTAAATGAAAATTTAAAGTAATGATAAAATATATAATAGGATTAAAGTATTTAATATTTATTGAAATAATGGTTAAATGAACAGAAATATGGTTCATACTTCTAAAGGTAATTAGATTTTAATTAGGTCACTATTAGTCAGTTCCTTTGAAGGGTAATCCTCATCTTGGAAGGTAACTTACCCAATTTTCTCACTATATCTTTTATGAGGATGTGCTTATTAACTCTTTAAAAATCAGGCTTCTTTTCCTCTCTGTATAGCAATAGAGCATGTATCTATTAAATTAAACCTTAAAAGGGGGAGGGGGAACTCCAGGGATTAGAGAGAGCTCAGCAATTAAGAGCACTGGGTGCTTTTCCTAAGAACTTCGATTTGATTCCCAGCACCCACATGGTAGCTCACAACCGCCTGTAACTCTAGTTCCAGGGAATTCAATGCCTTCTTCTGGGCTCTGCAGGAACTAGGCATGCATATGGTGCACATACATGTAGACAAAACACCCATACACATAAAAAATTTTAAAAGAAAACAAAAATGGTGGAGAGCAATTGAGGAAGACGCTCAATGTAGACGCAGAAGAAAAAGCAGGCAACAACAACAAACTCTGCTTATCCTAATTCATTCAGCTATAGTGCTAGAGTGGCTGACGTGCTGCTGGGACTCACCCTACAGTTTCAGTTTCATTTCATTAATGCCAACATGTAGTAGTTAGTATATGTCAAGTTTACTCATTTGACTGAATTCTTGGAAGGCATTTTTGAATTTGCAGTGCAGACCACAGTGCCTGGCTTAAAGCAATAAGTGCCTAATCACTATCAGCCAAATGACTAAGGCAAAATAATAAAACTTTTCTTACCTCTAATATTTGACAGGTTAGACTAAGTCTTCTTCACCTATTCATCTGTCTACCACCAGTGAGTCTAACACTGAGCTTACACATTACCTATATTCCATAAATGGTTGTCAGACTACCTAAGTAGTTTTCATCTGTAAACTACTTTGTACTTTTTCAAAGCCACCTAGTAAACAGCAGTATAACCAAGAACACTCCAGTTCTGTGTCTACGTTAGCAGGAAGTGACAGGTATGCCCATCAAGAGTCTCAGTTCCTCAGGTCGGTATTTAAAGGAAGGAGAATCTTCTTATTCGACAGCCCAAACCTTAAAGTGGCATTTAGCATCCCGGCAGGCAACGGCAGACAGTAAGTACAGTGGTAAAAGGGAACCGCATTCCTTTCCTGCTGGCTCTTATCTCCAACACGGTGCACCATCTCCATGTACAGAAGCTCTGACAGAAGCTGCTCACCTTACACTCTTCTTTACCCCATTTTCACCTGCTAACAATTGTTTACTCATACCACTGTTACAAAGGCCTTCTGCTTCTCTTCATTCTGTGGATCTCAGTGAACCAAACAGACAGCCCCCAAACATGCATGGCCAGTAAGTTCTGATCTCTCAGAACTTACAAAGAAGTAAGAAACAAACCAGCACATTTATCAGCATGGTAGACAGTAACTATGGGGGAAATTGTTTATTTAGACCTTAGATACTGGACTCCAAGTCTTTCTCTACTACTGAACTATACCCCTAACCCCCATGACAAAAACAAACAACATCAAAAGTTTCTTAGAAAATTGGGCAATATCTTAGCATAAATTTCTTTAGAATTACCTTTTTCACCTACTTGTCATTTTTATGCTCACCGTAGGAAAGTAATAGTAATTACAGGGGATCCCAGAAAACTGACTGGCTAGACTAGTCTTAACAGTGAGCTCTGGGTTCAACTGAGAGACACTGCCTCACTGGAGATGTAACACTCCATATTCTCAGGCACACATATGCACTCACATACATGCAAACACTCACACTCAGGTGCACGCACAACACACAGCTGCAAGTAATTATATTCTCAGTATGCCTACAGACTTAAAGGTGGTAAAACATCTAAAGGTGTATTTTAATGTTGAAGTCCCACTGTACAGTAATAATTATCAACATCTAATATAAATTATATATATTATACATCTAATATAATACTACACATCCTCTTCTATAAAAGGAGGTTCCAGTACTAAATGAATTCTAAAATTTCCTTTCGGGACTGACTTTATGGACCCATAAAATATACAGTCGCACAGGGCTCCACCTTAGAAGAAATTTTGCATTTGGATTAACAATCTATTGTTATTGTCTTGAAGTTTTTAATAGGTTTTTTTAAATAAAGGGACTCATTTTTCATGTCATTCTAAACTCACAAATTATATAGCTAGTCCTTTTCATTGTCATTCAAATACTGTGACTCCATAAATGTATGGTTCTAGGCACAATGGCAATTTTAAAAACCGACGAAACGAAAGAGACCTGGTTTCCATTAGTTTCAGAATAATGACTGTCAAGAACACAGTTAAATTCCTTTACCTTCCTAGATCCACAAATTACTCTGTCCCTCACACTAACCAACTGACCACACCAAGTCCTTTTCTTGGGGCAACTTCCAGACTGCTAATCTGTGCAGAACTATACATTCCCTCCCTCTCACCCCAAGATTTGTGATTAAATTATAAATATTAAAAACTTAGAGCATCACACTTGGAAAACAAAAAATGACTTCTGAGCCAGGTATGGTAGTACAAGTCTGTAATCCCTGAACTTGTAGGCTGAGGCAGGAGGATCACAAATACAAGGCCCATCTGTACTACAAAGCAAGACTTTGACTCAGTTTTTTTTTTCCCCCCTTCTGGCTTCTCTAGCAAAACAAATCCTCTACTACTCTGAGTAAGCAGAGTCAAGCTCATTCTTTATATTCAGACAGTCAACAACTCTGAGCATAAGGTTGCAGAGCTGGCCATAACCATTTCCCATTTACCCCATTCTCTTGCCCAGGGCCCTTTAGCTACACTCATCTTCCCATTCCACACACAGACCATGCCCTCTCCTGCTACACGGCCTCTGCACACACTATTCCTCTTATTGAGAATCCACTTACTACTGCTCTTTACATTAAAATCTCCACTGAGATGCCATTTATCTATTACTTACTTGCTTCTAATTCGGTGTGCCTCATTGGATTATATGACCCACAGAGACAGAAAACATGTTTTGTTCACTCTGTATTCATAGTACTTGGCCCACAAGAGAAAATAAAAATGTGTTCAATCTTTTCATTCTTGTGGGCCCCAACTACAAGTATTTCCTTAGATTTATGCCTTAGCCCTCTCAATCTCTCCCTATTTTCATCTCTAGGCTGAAGATTCTAACTTGAAACTCCAGACTTAACCTCTCCCAACAAGGTCTAGTCCTTCAACTATGACACCTGCAGTTAGATACACCTGGAGTCCCTCTCTGGCACTCACAACTGGACATTGTCTCAAGATACTCCCTAAGGGATGGGGTAATAATTCAATGACACAGTGCTTGCCTAGGAAGCACTCTGGGTTCAATTCTCAGTACGGAAGGAAAAAAGAAAACTCGAACACATTCATTGTTCCAGTTATAACGCTCTTATTTTTTCCCATGTTGTTAATGATGGTATCCCTTCAGAGATCAAGCGTCAAAATGTTCTTTCATGCATAGATAACACAGGATTCCTTCTCTAAAAAAACGCACCTGAATGTTCCTGAAGTCATGTGGGGCCTCACTTCTTCTCTATGGTCTTTTGAAATAATGATTATATTTATCTCCATGTACACTCAAGATGAATTCCAACTATATTATTAAATGTCCTCATCAATCTCTTCAGCATTCCTTCATGCTTTCCAACATCCATACACTTCTACTTTGTATTTCAAAGGTCTTCTCAAACCCAGTGTAGCAGCATATAACTATCATCCCAGCACTTGGCAGGTAGAGACAGGAAGACCAGGAGTTCAAAGTTAGACGTGTATATAGCGAGAACATGGCCAGCCTGGACCACTTAAGTCCCTGTCTGAAACCTCTCCCTGGCCTTCCCTTCAAAGTCCCTCTTAATCTTGCCCAGGCTACCTTAGCAAGGCAATCTAGGTTGATGGTCAAACCCATAAACTCAGAGCAAGACTGACATGTTAAAAGATGACAAAGGGGCTGGAGATCTGGCTTAGCAGTTAAGAGCACTGACTGTTCTTCTATAGGACCCGGGTTTAATTCCCAGCACTCACATGGTGGTTTATAACCACCTGTAACTCCAGTTCCAGGGAGTAATACTGTCTTCAGGCCTTAGCAGGTACCAGGCATGCAAATGGTACACAGACATATATGCAGACAAAACACCCAAACACATTAAATAAAGTCTAAAAAAAAGTGAGAAGGATAAGTAGGAAAATCAGTCCCACCACTTAACCTATCCACATCTTTTCATCTTATAAAGACCAGACAAGTTAATGTAAGTAGATCACTTAAAACAACGCTTGGCACACAACCAATACTATCTGCAGTGTTTTACAGCCACATTTTCAATTATTAATAACCTGCACTCTATCTGTGACTGACTGTTGCACCAATTCCCTTCAGCCTTTCCCTTCTGAAGTCACAGTTCACCACAGGTAAGAAGCAGCTGATAAGCTGCAGCTCTGCAACCCTGCTCTCACTTGAAATCACTTTCAGTCAAAAGCGTCTTTCTTTTCTTTCCAACAGCGTTTATACATCTCATGCCCTGAAATGTCCCCAAGTTTATTCCTCAAAGAATCCCCAGCCCCGTTCAAAGATTCTCTGTCTACAACTGGTCCGCTCTTTCCTCTACTTTCTCATTCCCAAGTTCCAGATCAGAGAACATCTTGCCACCATCTTCACTGCCAGTGGCAATGCTGTTTCAGGCGTGTTTTGGGTTTTTTTGTTTGATTGGTTAGTTTTGGTTTTGGTTTTGGATTCTTGAGACAGGGTCTGTGTAGCCCTGGCTGTCCTGGAACTCACTCTGTAGGCCAGGCTGGCCTTGAACACACAGAGATCAACCTTCCTCTTCCTCCCTAGTGTTGGGATTAAAGTCGTGTGCCACCACCACCACCACCACCTTGCTGTTTTTGTTTTCTTATGCTTCTATCTAAGTAGAAATGACTACTCTCCCTATAACAGTCTAATTTCAAATTGTATTCTCTTTGCACGAAAACATTTAAAATAATTAAAAGTTCTTCCTCTCTAATACAAACAGACTATGAACTTTAATCTCCAAAGTAGAAGGGCCTTACTATTATGAGTGTTGCCTTTCTACCCTCTTAGGGCATCTGCTATACAAAGGAATAGGTAACACTAGTGAACACTGATGACTTATGATTTCCTAGGAACTGTAAAGTGAGAGCTTCAATATTCCCAAAAACTGCCAGGTGTAGTGGCAAACATACACTTTAATCCGGTACCTGTGAGCCAGAGCCAGGCAGATCTCTGTGAGTTCAAGGCTAGTCTGGTCTACATAGCAAGTTCCAAGACAGCTAAAGCTACATAGTGTCTCAAAAGCACAAAAAAACAAAAGTCAAACAATTCCCAGAAATGCTTGCCCACTCCTCAACTTGGACAATAAATTATCAAGTGCACTATATAATTCCAAAAACAATTAGTAACAAGTGTGCACGTGGCTCTACCAATCAGTGCAAACCATCCCTTTCTATAAATGAAAGTGGGCAATACAAAAACAAAACAAAACCAGAAAAGAAATGGTAACTGCTAAAGACACAAAAATCTAGCAACTGGGCCATCAACCTAAAGAATAGTCTTCAAATCATTTCTCGGATCCCCAGAAAGGTCTTATCCAGTGTCTAATAGTGTTTGGACCCAAGGACAGAAACGACTTAAGGGAAAAGGTTTGTTTCAGATACAGCTTCAGAAGGTGGCAATCCAGTACCCCGGGGTCAGCAGAGTTCAAGGAAGCGGAAGCACACGCAGCAGAGAGCTCAACCAGCGCCAGAAGCAGGTCTGAGTTCCAAAGCCTCTTCTACTGATCTGCTTCCTCCAGCTTTAAGAGACACTCTAGAGCCTTCAAAACAGCACATGCTGAGAGCCCAGCAGTCCAAGCATGAGCGTGTGGAGGACACTTCAGACTCGACCCATACACTATGCCTAGAGCACTTTACAGACCCCAAAATAGTTGTGTACTCAAGAAGTCAAAAATGACAATGATTACAAATGATTCTTATAAAAATGTAATTATTGTGTAATTTTTAAAAGGTTACTCTATTGACCGATTTCTTTAAGGAGGGGGTACTGCCATGGAATATGTGTGAAGGTCGGATGATAAATTGTAGTAGTCAGGTCTCTCTTTCCACCATGGGAGTCTTAGGGATCAAACTCAGGACACCAAGATTGTAGGCAAGTGACTTAACACTGTGACCCATCTCTCCAAGCCAATCTTTTTGTAATTTCTAAGAAAAGAATTCAAAAAAAAAAGAAAGAAAGAAAGAAAGAAAAAACAGATCACCTTAAATCAGAGCTGTCTTCTCATCTCTCATTACTGTTATTCTATATACCTTAAAAATATTACATATGACCCTACAAAATACAAGAAAAACATCAGTAGAAAAGTTAAACTGGATGTCTAATCACCAGCTTAATGTTCTAAAAAGAAGTGGACCAATAAGAGAGCTCAGTAGGTAAAGGCATCTACCTCCAAGCCTGATGGCCCGAGTTCAATGCAACTTATCCCAAGGACCCACATGACAGAAGAAAACCAACTCCTGAAAGGTGTCCTCAGACCTCCACATGTGCACTGTGGCATGTGTGCAAACACACATGCACAAAATAGAATTTTAAAAGCAATTAAATTTTGTTTTGAAAAGAAGCAGCGAATACCAGGCAATTGTAGTCAAAATATATAGTCTCTAGACAACAACCTGGTGTCTAGTTCATCAGAAGACTTGGAGTAAGCATTCAGAAACAGATAGACAAATCAAACATATATAGGAATTATATATGGCAGCTTTCTTGTTCTTGCAATTCATATTTTATATACACTAAAAAAATTACTCCATGTGAAGTGGGAATGTCTAATACTAACTCTTCAGGGATATATTTTTCTGACAGTAAAATAGATAGATAAATTGGGGGTATTACACATAAACATGTTGTTATTTGTTCATCTAGGAAGGCTGGGGAAGATCACTTTTAAAGAATTAGAAAGAGGTGGCAGGCAGGCTGTGAGCTTCAGTACAAGATGAGCAGGAACACAAAGAAGTGATTTGTTTTTGTCTCATATACCCCAGATCTGAAGCAGATGATGCCAACAACCTGGAAATGCAAACAGTCGTAAGCAAAGCCCGAATCAGGCCTGCCTGGGTCATCCAGAGGATTAGGAAGGAGACATCCCAGCAACACAGAGTTTTTAAGAAGAAATTACACCAAACACCTAGAAGAACTGAGGTGAGAAGGCTAGACTTTACACTCTCACATGAGGTAACCTGACCCTAAGCCCTCGTCACCAGGGCAACACTCCAGAATTCAGGGTTAGCAGCTGTAAGAAAATATCCTAACAAAACAACTCAAGAGAGAAGGGGTCTCCTTTGTCTTATCGTCCCAAAGGGATGCAGTCTAGTGGGGGAACACACGGCAATAGGTAGGGCAGGCACGGTGTCGAGAAGCAGAAGGCTGGCTGGTCCCAATGCACCCACACTCAAGATGCAGAGTATGAACAGGAAGTAGAACTAGGTTATACAGCCTCAAGGCCCACCCCCAGTGACCCACTCTCTCCACTGAGACTCCACTTCCCAAAAGTTCCACAACTTTCCCAGTGTCGCTAGCTAGGGACCAAAAGTTCAAGCATATGAACCTATGGGGGGGGTGGGGCATTTCACACTCAAACCATAGAGCAAAGCTTTCATCCACATCAGCTGTACCATTCCTTCTACACCACCTCACCTGCCCAACTGCAGGATCAGCTCAGCTCAAGGGAGGTCCAATGGTGAGCCTGTCCTTCTGATTCCCCTGTTTGTTTTGGTCTTTGAGACATGGTTTCTTTATGTAACAGTCCTGACTGTCCTGGAACTCATTTTGTAGACTAGGCTGGCCTTGAACTCACAGAGATCTGCCAGTCTCTGCCTCCTGAGTGCTGGGATTAAAGGCTTGTGCCACCATGCCAGGCCTTCTGATTCCTCTTAGTGATAACAAGGTAGCAAGCAACCAATGTCCCCCCTCATCTCATTTCCTCTGCTGAAGTGATACCCCTCCAAACTCCAGGGAAAAGAGAAAGCTTAAAAAAGAACTAGAATTATCAGAGAACATGAAAATATCCAGGTTTTCATCACACACACACACACACACACACACACACACACACACACAAAGAGATGTAGAGTTCAAACTGAAAGAACACCAATCGTGCTAAAATTATCAGTTTTACAATAGCATTGACAGAAATGCTTCAACAATTACAAGAACTCTCTAAACAAGTTAAAAACAAACAAACAAAAAACTCTAAGCAAATCAGTAGCAGATGAAGACTCAAATGGAAATTTAAAAAGCTGAAAAATATCAAAAATCTACGTGGCCGCCTTCAGGGACAGAGGAAACACACAGGAAGCCTGAGTAGCACGAAGTATCCAAGCAGAACAGCACAAAGACTGAAGAACAACTGGCACATGGCAGACACTCTTGACCTGTGACCAAGAGCTACTGCTGAAGGTGCCAGCCTTACGGGGAGGGCGACAGAAAAATTAGACTAAAAATGTACTCAAATGGTGAAAACTTCCTCAAGTTGGCAATAGACATAAAACTTCAGGATAAAACATAAAGATTCAGGATTCAAAGTGAACCCCAAACAGGATAAACCCAAAGAAACCCATACCAAAAGGTACAAGCATGAGAAAATATAAAAACAAAAGAGTTCTAAGAATGAGAAAAGTAGCCATAACTACAGAGGAAAAGTGCCTTGAATGAGAGCAAATTTCTTACCTGAAACCATAAGGCCCAGAAGGAAAGCAAGTGTTTTCCAAGGGCTGGAAGAAAAGTTATTAGTATAAAAAACCTCTACCCAGAGAAGCTGAAAAGGAATCGATATTCTCATACAAAAGAAAAGGAAAGCAATTCTTCACAGACCTACCTTAAAACAATGACAAAAGTTCTGAGCCAAGGAGGGTGGTGCTCACCAATAATCCCAGCACCCTGGACACAGAGGCAAGAGGATAGTCAAGGTCAGCTTGGTCTTTACAGCGACTTCTAGGCCAGCCTGAGCTAGAGTGAGACTCAGTTTCCTTGCTCCTATCCTATCCCACTCTCCCCCTGAAAAGTTCTTAAAATCAAAAGAAAGAAAAGTAAAGAAGTATACCCCAAAACAGTATAGATCAAGGTGAGAAAAAGTTTAAATGTTCAAGTAATCCACAAGTCTGTAAAAGAAAAACCAGGAAGCAAAAGTCAAGTGGCAGGTGTACGTCCTAATATAGCAATAATTATATTACATATAAATGGTCTAAATACATCAATGAAAAGGGAGCTTGGCTGAATAGATTTTAAAATATGATCTAACTATATACTGTTTATAGGAAACTCACTTCAAATATTCAAAGTGACTAAGACAAGCAAATTAGAAACAGTAAGACAAGTTGGGTATCTTAATATATGCCTATAATCCAAACAGGTGGAGGCAGAAGGATCAGGAATTCAAGGCTATCCTTCACTACTAGAGACTAGCCTGGGCTACCTGGGCTATCATTTACAAGATGTCACCAGTGGGAATAATTGGATAAAGGATACAAGGGATCTTCCGGAACTGTTCCTTAGAACTACATGTGGAGCTACAGGAGTCACACAATAAAAGTTCAATTTAACGGGAGTAGTGGCACACGCCTTTAATACTAGTACTCAGGAGGGAGAGGCACCAAGAGTTCTGTGAGTACAAGGTCAACCTGGTCTACAGATTGAGTTCCAGGACAACCAGGCTTCAAAGAGAAAAATCTGTCTTAAAAAGAAATGGAAAAAAAAAGTTTAATTTAGGGGGCTGGAGAGATGGCTTTTCAACTAAGAACACCGGCTGCTCTTCCAGAGGACCTAGGTTTGATTCCTAGCACCCACATGGTATCTCACAACCATTTGTAACAGGCCCAGGGAATCCATGCCTTGTGGCCTCTGTGAGCACCAGGTGCCCAAGCAGAGGAGAAAGACTTAAAGTCTTTCAGTTAGCCCTTTATCAATCCTTCATCCTGGACATAGAATACACACAGACACAAATATTAAATGCTTTGCCTATCCTCAAACACACTTAAGTAGAACTCACACATAAATGAACAATGAATGACTTCCTAAAGGGCAAGTAATGTGAACCAATCTCTGAGCAAGCAGCAGTACTTTCACAAGCAGGGAAAGACGTAATCTTGGAAGAAAGGAAATCATATATAAAGGTACAAAGTCAGAAATAAGCATGATGCCTTTGGAGAAAGGCACATGTGGATGCTGTCAGATAATAATAAAGATGGATAAGTCAGTCTGGGAGGAATTGGGGAGGATCCCCAGAAGCCAAAGACAATTCAACCGCCACTCAGAGAAGCCTTCCCTTACCAACCTAGAAAACCAAAAGCAGCGAGTCTCTCTTGCTACTCATTCCTTATACCACCCAGTCTCTCCACCATCCTCTACAGCTGTAGCTGCAAGCAAGCTATGGTTATTAAGTCTAGACTCATCTGTATGGTTTAATGCTGCCCTGTTCTCTAGTTACCTTGAGTCTACTTTGGGGTCCGCCATCCATTAATCACTCAGTAAATGTCAACTGAATAAATGAGCATGCAGTAAGAATCCACTCTTAGTCTTAGTCCATACAGCTGCTGCCTTCCTTTCCTCCATTTCACCCAACTATGAGGAGTGTGTGTAGCACAAAGCGAGTGTAGAAACAATGTTACTATCTCTGCTGCGTTGTTATTTTCCATAAAATGAGAGCCGACTCCCAAGACTGGATGATTTGCTCTAGTCTGTGAAGTTATCCATAAACAAACAAACAACAAAAGCCGAGGCAGAGCGCTCCATGCCTCTAGTCCCAGCACTCCTGGACTGAGGCAAGAGGATTACTTGAGTCCAAGAGATAGGAACTGCCCAAGCAACAAACCTGTCTCAAGAAAATAAAACACAGCAAAAAAGAAAAAGCCAGCATTCCTCCAGGCCAAACTTATGAAAAACAAGGCAGGTTTCAGACAAATGTCACATACCAAAGACTAGAAGACATGCTGCTTAAATATAATGCAGTATCTTGGATTAGATTCTGGAGCAAAGGAGGATATTAATGGAAAATTAAAGCTAAATCCAAATTTAGGAGGTTTTTTTGTTTTTTGTTTTTTTTTAAAAAAAAAAACTCCTTATGAGGGGTTAGAGAGATGGCTCAGCAGTTAGAAGTACCGGCTTCTCTTTCGGAGGACTTGGGTTCAATTTCCAGCACCAAACAGTAACTCCAGTCCCAGGGGATCCAATGCCTTCTTCTGGCCTCTACTGGCACTGCATGCACTAGGTGCAGACATACATACAAGCAAAACACTCATACACATAAATACAAATAAATCTTTAAAACGCACACAAACAATAGGCACTAACATATGATTAAAATTTGAATTTATTAATATAACTTCTTGTTACCAAACAGAGAGACAGACCTACTGCCTCTATAAAACCTGCACTTGGTGGGCTAAAGCAAGAGTATCACCACGCTGGAGGTCAATGAGATACATTGTATCAAGAAGGGGCCTCATTGGATACATTGTATCAAGAAGGGGGCTACACAGTAAGAACTTGTAGCAATGCGTGTGCCCACGGACACAGACACTCCCTCACCAGGCTTGTTCTTGGCTCACGTTTATAATCCCTTCCTTTGGAAGGGTTAGGCTGGAAGACTTAGGCTGGAAGACTTCTGTGAGCTGAGGCCAGCCTAGGCCAGAGAGAGAGACCCTGTCTCAACACAAAAACAAAAACAGAGAAGGGAGGGAAAGTCAGTAAGTCATGCCAGGAGCAAAACTCCATCCAGGTAGCAGGATTCCCAGAAAAAAAAAAAAAAAAAAAAAAAACTATAAATACTTTCATTATAACTCTGCCTCATGATCTCACCAGATGCCACTCAGCGCTTGACTGACAACCAGTCTCACCTATTCAAGAGGCTCATTCATTCACTCAATGCACAGCTACTGAGTGTCTACTACTTATCATGGACTATAAAGTCTATAGGAACACATGGTTAGGGGAGAAAGCTATGACAATGTCTGCTTTCATTAAGTTTATAAACTCCACTGAGGAAGTCACTTAAATGTTTGCACAAATGATTAACACTCCCAGAAGTTATACAGTCTGCTGCTAAAAACAAACGGAGCTGGAGAGAGGACTTGGTGGTGAAGAGCACTGACTGCTCTTCCAGACAGCACAGCCTTGATTTCCAGCACCCACATGGCAGCTCAATTACCTGTAACGCCAATTCCAAGGAATCTGAACCCCTCTTCGGACACCTACATGGTGCACAGACATAAGTGCAGGCAAAATACTCATATACATTTAAAAAATA
>CABHPQ010142010.1:14021-29298 GCA_902168405.1 Peromyscus aztecus | reverse complement strand
AAATGTTTTGGAATACTCATTTCGGCACCATAGAACATAGACAACATGAAAGAAACGTGACCAGACACTTTAAAAGTTAGAAGGCCAAAAGGAAATCTTCAGGGATCTCACTGTGAAGGGAAATGCCTCAAAGCTGTGGGTTTTTGCGGAGGCCACATCACTTTAATCCATCTGAACTCTGCATGTGGGATGGAGTAATGAGCTGCCATGAAGATACCTTTGACTGCTTTTGTCCATAGGAATATAAGACTTCCGGTAACCTTGCAAGCAAGTGGTTCTCAGGAAGATGGGAAAGCACAGATGTAGCAGAAAGGAAGAAGTCAGTGTAGGGTAGTTTGAGGGGAGGTTATAACTGTGGACACCTGGAGATCCAGCCCATGAAGGAGCTGAAGGAGATAGAGACTATGTCTCAAAGATAACCAATCAAGGGATAGTCATCCTCCAGCTCCATCTGTTGTTGACAAAGGACCGCACTGAAGGGGCCTTAGTGGCCAGTCCTTCCGGCATGCACTACCCCCAGGCCAGAAACACTCCAGAGGCCAGAATCAACCCGGAGCAGGATCTCCCAGCCCTACTACAGGGAACAGTGAGAGGACATGAGTGAGAACCAAATACCAAGCAAATATAAGCAAGACAGACATGGTGTTTATTACTTCAAATTCCTGTGAGATTCTATTCCAAATGCTGACATATTTATGATCTGACCAAAACATGAGAGAAATGAAGAGAAACTATACCTGCAGGTAAGAGGATGCTGTGCATAAAAGAAATCCAAAGTATCGTTTTAATGAAAGCTTCCTTACTCTAAATTTCCTGTGGCTTTGAGGAATTAATATTAGGTTAGAACAGGGTTGGCAACTGGGACCTCTGGGCCAAATTCACTCTGCCAAATCTTGTCATGGAGTCCCCAGCTAAGAAAGATATTTACATTTTTTTAATGGTTGGAAAAAGTCAAAAGAGGACTATATCACAGTACACGAGGTTTATATGATATTCAAGTTTCATTGTCCATAAACATTTATTGGAACACAGCCACACCCATTCATTTATATACTGTCAATGACTACATCGTCAATGGCAGAGCTGAGTAGCCATGACAGGGACCATCTGGACTTCAAGATCTAAAAGTTTATTATCTGACCCTTCACAGAAAGTTTGCCAAGCCATAATTTAGACACAGCCTCTCTCTCAGAGACTCTTCATTACAGGAGTGCTCCCCAGGGAATGAGAGTGGGGGATAGTCTCATCCTTCCTTTAAGGAAAATCCAACCTCCCTGATCAGGACCCATGAAGCAGTCTCTTAGGTAACAAGGACTTTCTATCTGCCTTCCCTCCCTTAAGTCAGCTGAATAGATATTGACAGTCCTTCAGATTACAAAGCACGTATGAAGGAATGAGATTCTTACAAGCAGCCATGAAAATTAAATAGGCTTTTAGATTTACGGTCCCTGACTTCTCCAGTTCAAAACACAACACTTTGCAAACACCTGTTACCTTTTTTAATTTTCCCACACTGGAAACTAATGTTTGAACTCTTGAGAAGATTCTTGTTGTGAGAAAGGAGGCCAAAACAGGACAGTGCGGATAGCCTCAACCAGGAGAGAGAGAGAGGGAGAGAGAGAGAGAGAGAGAGAGAGAGAGAGAGAGAGAGAGAGAGAGAGAGAGAGAGAGAAGAAATGCAACAGGTAAGAAAGAGAAAGAGCTTAATTAATACAATTTCATCTCTGGATGTGGAGCAGCTAATTATCTAAAAGAATGAAGATTTTTACAGACAGTTGGTGTGACGCTCAAGAGTTAAAACCGGTCATCTCAATCAACTCTCAAGGGAAGCCAGCCCCTCCACCACGTGGTTGCCTGTCTAGCCACGGAAGAAGCGACTGGATATGTAAACCAAGTCTTTTCCATGGCGTGCTGCCGTGATATATGGGTGTGCTTACACATCAGCATTTCATCCCTCAGAATGCCAGAGCCCATTCCCAAGTCTTGTTTACGGGAGAGCATCGGTACTCTCCGGGCACACACGTCAGCGTGAAGGGAGCTTTAAATAGCCCAAGAAAAAGGCTTCTTGGTAGGAACACAGCCTACGATAAACTTTGAAGTACAAATGAGAAGTGGAAGTGAAGGTTCAACGCATGCCTTGTCCTAAAACTTCATGAAAAATGAAATGTACAAGAAAAGTTGGATCCTTGCCATGACACCCATTACAGTGTAGACGGAGGATCTGACCTTC
This sequence comes from Peromyscus aztecus, assembly GCA_902168405.1. Classification (NCBI taxonomy): domain Eukaryota; kingdom Metazoa; phylum Chordata; class Mammalia; order Rodentia; family Cricetidae; genus Peromyscus; species Peromyscus aztecus. The sequence continues at coordinate 27,068 of CABHPQ010142010.1, read as the reverse complement.
CATGTTAAACTTTCTGCGTTTTTGACACATTTAGTCAATTAAAACGGGTGAAGTGTAATTTGTTTTTCTTAAGTTTAATACAGCATGTCAATAGAAGTTAACCAAAATTTACAGTTGGAACACTAAAGCTGCCACATACACTCAAACAAATGGACACAATTTATCATAGTTGAAATAAAGAGAACATCACGGGCATTGGACTTTACACTTCACGTAAGCACGTTGCCAAATATAGGAAAGCAAGCTCCTTCTCACACTTCCAGTGGGGAAGACATGTGGGTTCACATTAAATATTGGTGTGAAAACCCTGGCAGGTATCCAGTCCTAAGGAGTGTTAGCGTTGGCACTTGCACTGTGTACTTTGACTATAAATTGTTGTAGCATTTATTTGACATGGAATACCCAAAGGATTGATGAGCAGAAACGGAAGATTTTTTTTCATTGTGCCATATTACCTTTTTCATACATCTATACTAAGCTTTTACCTCTTCAAAGTCTAAACAAGTAGCCACCTGTATTCAATCGGCACAAGATATTTTTCATGAAACTATAGTTTGCCTTTTTATAAACCTATAAAAGTACACATTTTCCATTTTATTAGTCAGTGAAGCAGAGGCAGATTTAATAATAAAACTTATAAAATGCAGTTTCTTTACAGACAGTTTAACGTTTTTGCTTGTTTAAAGTGCCAGAAGGACAACCAAGCTTACATCACAGTTCCTGTCTCCTTCACACATGAACAAATTGCTGCGATTTTTGTATATCTTTACGTTGAAAAAATTCACCTCACCCTCCTCAATTTATATAGTAACTTATAAATCCCTGAAGATTCAGGAATGATATGAAATGAGCAGGGGAGAAATTTGAATTTAGCATCTATAACATGTATGTCGATTATAGACACCTATAGTAATCGGTCCTTTTGCAGTAAGTAAAATGGTTCCAACTATGACTACAACCTGAACAGATAGTCTCTGTAAAACTAGAAAGGGATATCAGAATCAGTCTTTGTGGTTTGGGTTGTGAGTCTCACCTTTAAGAAGCTAACCTGGGCTGAGTCCACCAGGTCGATCTCAATCCTCGGGGGAGTCTTTGCCTCGGAGGAGATGGAAATGGGGGTGGGGGGGGAGGGGGACGGGGCGGGAGGAGGGAGAACGGGGGAACCTATGACTGATATGTAAAGTTGAATTATGTTGTAAAATAAAATAAATTAAATTAAATGGAAAAAAAAAGAAGAAGCTAACCCATCTCTCCAGAATCAAATTTTAAACCTTGGAACCAACATGATGAGCTAAAAGGAAAAGGTTTGTAAGATTTCAGACTGTGAGTACAAAAATCTATCATATATACATTAACAATTCTTTCTGGAAGAAAATGCCTGCTCCGATTATATACACCACCTTCACTAACAGCCTCACCTAACACGTCTATGCTTAGCGACACTGGTTTCGATGTCTAACTCAACCTATTGTGCTGCTGTAGTCTGTGGCTTCAGCGTTTAACCCAGTTACAGAATGATGCCTTTATACTGAGACTGCTACCAATACAAACTATAAAAACTCTTTTTCCCTTTCTTTAGGTCAGTTTGTCTATTTCAAACATACAGGACAGAACCACAACATCCTGAAACACACAATGAAAACCTTACATGGACCCATATTGAGGTGGAAGAGTTTGCATTTGACCCTTTCCTTTAAAAAAAAATACGTTTTATGTATTTATTGTGTGTGTATGCATGTTCACCTCACACAGCACTTGTGTAGAAGTGGGGACAACTTGTAGGAAATCGTTTCTCTCCTTCCACAAGCTGGGGCACAGGAGTAAAATTTAGAATCTGAATTCTATCAAGAAGAGAAAGTGGTGGGGGAGAATAGTCTTGAATGCATTAGCACAGTGAAGAACTTTCTAAGCAGGACATCTGCAGACAAATTTCTAAATGGTCTTATTAAATAAAAAATGGGGACAAATACAAGGGTGAAAGCCTTAGAGATCAGGGAAATAGGAAAAGTCATCAGCCAACCTTACCTCACCAACTCTGCAGCTTCCAAATGCGAGTTACTTCCTGTCTTACCTATGCCCTTATTGCCTTGCTGTTCTGCCCTCTCATTAGCTAGCTTAGCCCAGCTACCTCACTTCCTTGTCACTACCTGTCTGTACAGACCTCCAGGTCTCTATGGTTGGTACTGGGATTAAAGGCGTGTGTCACCATGCTTGGCTCTGTTCCCTAGTATGGCCTTAAACACACAGAGACCCTGCCTGCTAAGTGATCAGATTAAGGGCGTGTGCTGCCTGACTTTGTTTACTTAAAATGGCTTGCCTTTTCCCCCTGATCTCCAGGCAAGCTTTATTTATCAAAGCACAAATAAAATATCACCACATTTCAGCACAAATAAAATATTACCACAGACATCAGTAACACAGGCACGAAGAACAACAATTAATAAATGGGAGCTTGTGAAGCCGAGGAACTCTTATATGGCCAAGGTAAAGTGGCAGGTTATAGAATGGGAAAGGTTCTTTACCAATTATACATCTGATAGAGGATTGGTATCTGGAGTATAAAAAGGACTAAAAAGGAAACTGGACATCAAAAATGAAGCAATTTAAAAATAGAGTAGGACTAAATGGAGAGTTATCAAAAAACGGAACACAAACATCTGAGATACACTTTAAAAACTGTTCATTATCCTTAGCCACCAAGGAAATGCAAATCAAAATTACTTTAAGATTTCATCTTACTCCAGTCAGAATGGCCAAGATCAATAAAACTAACGACAACACATGCTGGTGAATTTTCAGGGAAAGGGGAACACTTAGTCATTGTTGGCTGGAGTGCAAACTCTTACGGCCACTGTGGTCATCAATGTGGAGGTTCCTTAGAAAGTTGAAAGTCGATCTACCTCAAGATCCAGCTATACCACTCTTGGGCTATAGATCCAAAAGACTCTACATCCTACTCCAGAAATACTTGCTCCTGCATATTCATTGCTGGACTATTCATAATAGCCAGAGATTGAAAGCAGCCTAGATGTCCAACTGATGAATAATGAGAATGTGGTACATTTATGCAGTGGAATATTATTCAAAATATTATTACAAAATGGGATTATGAAATTTTCAGGTAAATGAATCGAGCTAGAAAAAAAAATCATCCCAAGTAAGTTAACCCAGACCCAAAAAGATAAATATTACGTGTTTTCTCATATATGTGGATGTTAGCTTTTAAGCTTGCAAAATGTGGCTTACAGTCTGAACAACCAGAGAGGTTAGGTACCTGGTAAGGGACTAGAGGGTGAGGGAGGACCTCCCAAGAAAGAGGAAACAGAATACAGTGTTGGGAAGAGACATAGGAGAAACTGGAATAGGAGGAGTAAATAAGGGGAGGAGTGGAAGAGAAGTGTGAAGGATGGGTATGGGGAGGAACAACTAACAGTAACGGTCAGTTGAAAACCTATTAGTCTAAACGCTTCATAAATGTGTGTGTGTGTGTGTGTGTGTGTGTGTGTGTGTAACAAATTCAAATGGAGTAACCAAATCATGGGGGAGATAATACCCCAACTAGATAATCTTATGCCACTAAGTAAAACCTCCAGTGTCAGGAATGGGTTCCATCTTGTTAAGTCTTTGGCCGAAGGAGCTCCACAGAAAACTCCAAACATCACAGACTATTGTCAAGGTTGTTGTTGCTCTCCAAAACCTCATGATAAGACCCTCTTGTTGAAGACAACAATTATGTCATCAAACACAGAGAAGTTGAGCTGGTACCAAACTAGAAGCTTCATCCCTACTGACTAGCATTCATGGTACTAGAAGGTACTCTACACACTACCAGAGTAGAAAGTTCACCCCCAATAATACCCAGCTACAAACCCTGCAATCTACAACAGGGATGTGCCCTTAAGACATAGTGGCCCAGACGCTATGGGAGTCACCAAGCATATCCTGATTGGTTTCCTACTCCATTAGATGAAACCTATATCTGAATCTGTTGAAGTGGCCAAGAACCTGAGACTAGATAGGTTATAGGCCTAGGGGGAAACCTAAACTATTATTCTGCTAAAGGAACATGGCAATAAAATGACTCCTAATGCACACCGCTATATACATAGAACAGCACCTTGCTAAACCCACATCAGAGAAGCTTTTTTCTGGCAGCAGATGGAAATTAACACAAATATCCAACATGGGTCAATGTGCAAAGAGCAAAAGGCTTTGGAGCACTCAGTTCTAAATGGGATGTCCTCCTCAAACTCTTCCCCTCAAGGCAGTCCTACAAAACAAACTAAGATGATTGTACAATATTGTTAGTAGACAAGGCTAGCCTATGTCTTCTCAAAAATATCATGGAAAAGAATAGAGCCAGGCTAGCAGCAAAGACCAGACATGTAGGTGTCCTTCTGATCTACACTTGCCCTTCCAGATGATCTAAAGACAGCCAAAAACAAAAACAAAAATAATAAAACTAACTTAACTGAGGACAAAAAGAGTGAGTAGAAATAGGCAAGATAATAAATGACAAAAGGAAAAAAATTACAAGAAGAAACAAAATGTTGAATCTAATGAGTCCTCACCAAAAAGTTTTTGAAAATAACTTAGCATAGCTAAACAATTTTATTAGAAATACATTTGTCCAACTTCATCCTCTCTGTTTAGGGGAGTACTAATTTTCTATTGCTGCTGTTAAAAGTTGACCATAAAACAGATGCAGAGACCCACAGCTAGATATTACATAGAGGGAGTCTAAATGGGAGATTTCCATCAAATCTCTGCCCTCATAGCTCAGGGAATCCCTCAGAAGAGGAGGCAGAAAGATTGCAAGAGCTGGAGGGGATGGAGGACACCAGGAGAACAAGGCCCTATGAACCAACTAAGCAAGGTACATACGAGCTCACAGAGACTGAAGCAGCAAGCACAGGGCCTACATGGGTCTGCACCAGGTCCTCTGCAAATATACTATAGATATTAGCTTAGTATTTCTATGGGACTATTGACTGTGAGAACAAGTGGGTCTCTGACTCTTGTGCCTGCTCTTGGGACTCTTCTCCTCCTGGTGGGTTGCTAGATTTGATAGGCTGGCTAAAATTCATCAGGTGGCTATTAGTGGAAACACTATTTGTAGGCCTCGGGCTATGATTATAGTTCAGCTGTGAATTTGTTTGTAGTTAGTATTTGCTAGACAAAATAGTAGTGATGAGGTGAGTCCATGGGAAATTATTAGTGTGGTTGCTCCTATAAAGCTTCATGGGAGGAGGAGAGATGGTTCAATGGTTAAGAGCACTGGCTGCTCTTGCAAAAGACCCAGGTTCAATTCCCAGCAGCCACATGACAGCTCACAACCATCCAAAACTCCAGTTCCAGGGGAGCTGATGTTCCCGTCTGGAATCCTCAGATATGTATGTAAGTATTACCCAGACTTACATGCAGGCAGCACACTCATACACATAAAAAAAAATAAAAATTTTGCCGGGCAGTGGTGGTGCACGCCTTTAATCCCAGCACTCGGGAGGCAGAGGCAGGCGGATCTCTGTGAGTTTGAGGCCAGCCTGGGCTACTGAACGAGTTCCAGGAAAGGCGCAAAGCTACACAGAGAAACCCTGTCTCGAAAAAAAACAAAAAAAAAAGCTTCATGGGGCTTCGATTATGATAGTTGCAATTACCAATGCTATGTGACTTACTGAGGAGTAAGTGATTAGTGATTTTAAGTCTGTTTGTCATAAGCAGAACAAGCTGGTTATGATTATGCCTCATAGTGAGAGTAGAATAAATGGGTAGGCTATAGTTTTGGTTATAGGGTCTAGGATGATAGAAATTCATATCATGCTGTAGCCTTCTAGTTTTAGTAAAATGACTGCTAAAATTAGAGACTCGGCAATAGGAGCTTCTGTATGTTTTTTGTTTTGTTTTGTTTTGTTTTGTTTTGCTTCATCTTATTATTATTTTATTGTGTCGTGTTTGGTTGTTATCTCTTAGAAGCCTGTTCTTTTCCAATTCAAGACAGAAAGAGGTGGATCTGGAAGGAAGGAGAGGTGGAAATGAACTGGGAAGAGTAGAGGGAGGGGAAACTATAATCAGGATATATTGTATAAGAAAAGACTCCACAAAAAAAAAAGAGAAAAAAATTTTTAAAGTTGACCATAAACTTGGATCTCAAGAGAGGGCTAAGAAGTTAAGAGCATGTTGTGGTCTTGTAGATAACCTGAGTTCAGTTCCCAGCAGCTGTGATGGGCAACTTATAACTGCCTGTGATGCCTTCTCCAGAGGATCCAACACCATCTACACTCAAAGGTGCACATACATACATACACACATATATACAGTGAATTTAAAAATAAAAACAAATCTGTAAAAACTTGCTATAAACTCATTGTCCTAAGCCAACACAAATTCATCATTTCATAGTCCTGTACATTAGAAATGTAGCATGGATGTCACTGAACAAAAATCATGATACTGATGGACAGCTTTCCTCCCAAAAAAAATCTAGAAAAGAATGTTCTCTGCTGGTGTAATGAATTCCTTCAGGCTGTTTCTATTTTCTTCCACAACTGAGAGTTGTATCAGCCTCTATTGACCACCCATGTCCCTTGACCCTTGGCCACTTCTATCTTCAAAGTCAACAACTGTGGGACTATCTTGAAGCTCTCTCAAGCTGCATCTCTCTGGTAGTGTGATTAAGGTGGTCTAGGATAATCTCACTAACTCAAGGTCCTTAGCTTTAGTCACATCTGCAGCCTCCTTTGTCCTGTAGTCTAATTCATTCATAGGTCCACAGGATAAGGGCATAAACATGAGAATCATTATTTTCCTACCACAAACTCCAGCACAGACTTTGTGAAACAGAGAATTAACCAAAGCAATAGCAGCAATTTTAACAGCAGAAATAGAGAATTAACACTCAAAGAACTAATGTGCAGATGGTTCCATGGAAGTATTCAGGCAAACATTCAAAGATTAAATAATAGAATACTGCTTATACTTTTTCAAGCACAGAAAAATAAGACAATTCCAAAAGAATACACAAATACAGTTTTGTCTGGATCTAGACAGAAATCTGCACAGAAAATTTCATAAAATTACCTAACAAGTCATTTATTTTGAAAATATTGTTTCATTTTATCCCCCTGGTGACTGAAAACAATATTTTAAATTATGAGTTATAATCAAACTGGATTACTTCTAGGTAACCATACCATTGTTTAACATGAAGAGCTCCTTACGTAGGAGAGGAAAGCAATTGGGCATTTGCTACACATCAAAGCAGCCATATGAATAAACATACACACCAATAAAACAAGAAAAAATATAAAATAAATCTATGTATGTATGGAAATGTAGAATGTAGTTGAGATAATGCCTCATATCTACGAAGGCAAGACAGACTCCTTAGTGACTAGTATTGTAATAATTGTAGTCATTTAGAAAAGGACAAAACTGGAGTCCCTGCTTCCCACCACATGCTATGATTAAGCCCAATTAGAATTCAAAAAGAAAATACAAAAGTATAAGAAATAGAAAAATTAAATTAGTGGCAGTTGTAGAATAAAATGTGAGTGAATCCTTTCATCACATGGATGTCATCAAGGCCTCTCAAAATTCAAACCTAGAAACAAAAAAAAAAGTTAATCTTTTGTGTGTAAACACAACTGTAAAGTATAGAAGAGAACACAATATATACCTAAGATGAAGAACTAATCTCCCAGATTCCCAAAGAGCACATGGGGTGAATGTGCACTTACCATTTGGTGAATGTTTATTGAGGACCTACTCATTGTGATGCTCCGCACTTGAACTCATGACTAGAGAGGATGCTGGCAAGTGTATCTCTACTCAAAAGTTCAGAACTCCATGCCTTTTCTAAGCCCGGTAGCAGCCACTTCAGCAGTTGAGGGCAACTGCGATACTAATTTCCCACACGTGTTTTTCATTTCACTATTTGCCTTCTTGAAGATCTCAGCCTGCAAAATAACCCACGAAAAGGACTGTAAAAAAATCCTTTGATATCACAAGATAAGAAAAGTGTCCCTAAGCATCATAATATTTATTAGAACTCTTTTAAATTGCAGTTACTTAAGGTATTTAGTTGATCTTTACGGTCCTAATTTTAAAGGTAAATTTCAGTACTATCTTTTGTTTGCAGCCATTAAAGTCGTCACTTCTGTGTTTGTTTAGCCCTGATTTGAATTTGAAATATCTAATATGACAGTAATTACATTGTACTCATTTGATATTTGGCTCTGTATTTTACTTCCCTCCTAACTCCTAACTACAACCATCTAGAAGGCTAAGCTTGCTGCCTTCCATTATTTCTTACTCAAACATACAGAGTTCAAGTTTAATATTTTGCTTAATAATTTTTGTTTAAACAAGACTATTTATTTGCACTGGTAGCAAAGTTCTCGTGGGTTTTTTTTCCCCACCCTAATGTGTTTTTCTTGTTGTCATAAAGGAGAGAACAGGGGTAGTGTATGTTTCCCATCTGACAAGAGAACTCTACCCACTTTTGTATTATTTACGCAATAATGATCAAGGCCCAGGGCATTTCCTGAGGATTAATGGCTGACTGGCAGACTGACTGAAGGCCATTAACTTCAGGCAGTCATTAATTTTCTTAGAAAACCTGGTTGAAGTCATTATTTCTATTATAAGATCAATAGCACACTTCCCTGGTCACCACTATCACACACACAAGAAATGGAATCAACTATTTTCAGGAATTGTTCATAAGTACATTAAACCTACAGGTTTTGTTTTAAGAGAAACATCAACAAAATTTCAAACAACTTAGTAACGTGTTGTTCCTCACACATCAACATCATGGACATTGTGCTGAACTACCAGTCAAGGTAAAAACAAAGTCAATTTCTCTGTCTGTCTTTCCCCTCGTTCTCTTCCCCCCTACACCCTTTCTTATCCTCTGTCCCTCCCCCTTCTCCTTCTCTTCTCCTTTCTCTCCTTCTCTCTCTCCTAAGGATTTCAGTATGAAAGAGGCCACTCTGGGTGTAAATCCGAAAAAGCAGCATGTGGTAGGTCACACTATATACAGAGTATTAAAGAGCAGGTAGACCTGCCAGCCTACAGTGTTCTTGTTAGGACATCTGCAGAGAAATGACCACTGGAAAGAGGTATTCTTTCTAAGCAACTTGAGTTAAGTGGGTCAAAGAAAGAAAGAAAATAGAATCCACATAATTAGATAGGCATTTGTCTGTGGCTGCTTTGACTAACCAGGAGGAGGAACCTATCTCAGTCTGCCCAGAAGCAAAATGCTTCAAGAAAGAAGCAATAGTTAGAGATGAGGGAAAGGGAGGAGATTATATGAAATAAATATTAAAGACACTCATAAAATATCCTCCAGTTTGTGAATGTGTATATGGTTAGTGGCAAGAGAGTTCTCTTTATGGGCTTTCCAGTTAGAACATAGTTGTCAATCTAATTGTCCTCATCTTTAAAATGAAAGCAATATAAATTGCAATATAACCTGGTTGTCCTAGTTAGCGTTGGCTCTCAACTTGATGCAACTGAGAAACAACTGAGAAGAGATTCTCAATTGAAGGACTGACCACTCCATATTTGCTTGTGAGCATGTCTGTGGGGTATTATCTTTGTCATTGATTGATATAGGAAGGCCCAGGCCACTGTGGGCAGCACTATTCCCTGGGCACATAGTCCTAAGCTGCATAATAAAGCTAGATAAACATGAGCCTGTGAGCATGATAGCAAGCAGCATTTCTGTGCAGTTCCTGTTTTGAGTTCTTGCTGTAGCTCCTGCCTTGACTTCCCTCAGTGATGGGATGTAACCTGTAAGTTTAGATGAACCTTTTCCTACCCTAAGTTGCTTTTGGTAAGGTGCTTGTCACAGCAAAAGAATGAAACAAGAACATTGATATTCAAGAGCAAGACTTGTGTATGCAATGAGAATGGCTGACCATTGCTCTGCTCCAGAGATGGATTTCTTCCTCTTCTTTTCAGTCATCAAATTCCTATCTCAGTCATGTCCAATCCTTAAGTGATATTGATCTATTGTAACCCATCTATGTGATTTTATTATTTCATACAGTTTTATTCCTTGGAGACTGTTCATACATTGGGTACCTTTTTCTTCTTTTCCTTCACCTCTACTCCTCCAACTCATGCTAAGACAACACTCCATCCCTCTACTCAATGCCTGAATAAGGAAATTCTCCACTCTATTCCATTGTTCTATATATCAAACTTTGTACCAATGCTATGCTTTTTTTTCATTATTCAACTATGGTTTGTTTGTTTGGTTGGTTGGTTGGTTGATTGGTTGGTTGGTTTATTGGTTGGTTGGTTGGTTGGTTGGTTGGTTGGTTGGTTGGTTTGGGTTGGGGTGCGTTGGGGTGGGTTTTCTCTGTGTAACAGAGGGTTTCTCTGTATAACAGCTTGGCTGTCCTAGAACTCACTTGGTACACCAGACTGACCTTGAACTCACAGAGATCTGCCTGCTTCCACCTTCCAAGTGCTAAGATCAAAGGCTTGAGCCACCACTGCCCAGCAGGTTGACTATTAATTTTGTTTTATAGTTTGAAGAAGTACAATGCCTCCATATTTACTCTTTTTATTAAGTAAGCTGTTTATTTGTGGCTTCTATTGTTTATTCTATATATTGCCATTATCATATTTTACTTTATTGTTATTACTATATTACAAAAAATGAATAAATAAAAGATGCCTGTATATGACCACAAAATAAATGTGTTGTGCGCCAAATATTCTGATTAATATAAATTTGAGTGCCTGAGTTTTAAAAATATAACAATGAAAGATTTTCAAAGATAAAATCCATAGATCCTTTGAGTTTCTTAATGGCATAGCATCATTGAAACAAAACTTGGCTTCTGATATATATAAACCTGGCCTAGAATTCTGGCCCTTTATAGATTTATGATACATAGACCTCCCTTTCACTTCCTTGAGCATCTGCTTGCTCATCTGACAAATGGGAATAATCATATTAACTTGGCAGAAGATCGTGAAATTCAAGATGACAGAAGATACTAGATGTCTCATCAAAAGCAGCTATAATGGGTGATTGAAAATGAAGAGAGAGGGGAAGTTAACAAGATATTAAAATCACCATCAATCAATACAGGTATAAAATTCAAAGAGCTTGAGCAGATTTTAAAAAATGGAAAAGTTTTTTTTGTTTTTTTGGGGTTTTTTTTTTTTTTGGTTTTTCGAGACAGGGTTTCTCTGTGTAGCTTTGCGCTGGAAAAGTTCTATTTATTTTAGCAATTTTTGTTTTGACTCATCTCTGTGAGATGTATGAGATAGTAACTAAAGTAAGTTTAGAAAGAGCTTGCTCCCTGATATCCATAAATAAATTTCAAGATAATTTTCTTTGTGGTAAACTTTATTCTCTCATTATTGCTGCTAATTCCTTTTTATTTCATAATAATATGTTGTGAACATAGCAAAATATGTAGATAATGAGTTAGCTGTAGCTGGAATTTAAAGATTCCAGATAAGTATCTTACATGCTTAACATTAGCCCCAACCCTAACTGAAAATACAGCATACACTAATTTCCTTTTATTATTTATTTTTAATTTATGTGTATGAGTGTGAACCTGACAATTTAATGCACCATGTGTGTGGGGGTGCTCATGGAGGCCAGAGGGCATTGGATCTCCTGGAGATAGACTTACAGATGGTGTGAGATGCTGGATGTGGGTACTGGGTACCAAACCCAGATCTTCTGTAAGAGCAGTAAGTCCTCTTTACCACTGAACATCTATCTCTTTAGCCTCAGATTTCTTGAATATGATTATTGTTGATGCTTATGTAATATTGACTTCATTTTATGAAAAATGGGAACAATAAATTAAATGAGCTCTATAATGCCTCGCTGTAATGCAGAGAGTTCTCAAGTGTGGCAGATGATGGAAGAAGATAGGAAAAGTCCAGTGGTCATTCTGAACTGAGAAAAAAGTTGGGATTCTGAAGATGGCCACCATAGCAAGACTTTGGTAGGAAGAGACATAGAGGAGACAGCTTCAGAGGTCTATGATGTCCATGTCTGCTACTAGTTGCTTTCCTTGTCTCTATGATTAATACTTGATAGAAACAACTTAAGGGAAAACAGCTTATGCTGGATCATTATTTGAGAGGATATGAGTTCCCAGTGGCAAGAAAGACAGAATCCATAGCAATTGTAGCGAAAACTTCACATCCTCTTGTAATAGACCAGGAAACAGAACACAGAACCAGAACCAGAAGTGAAGATAAGCTTCAAAGACTGTTTCTGGTGACTTATTTGGACCAGCCAAGTTCTGCTTCTTACAGGTTCCACAGCCTCCAATACAGAGCCACCAACTAGAGACCACATATTAAAACATATGAGCACATGGGATACATTTCATATTCAGCCCATAACACCATTTCATGTATACTAAAGTTTCTGAGAACCACCCAAAAAAATTAGAGAACAATACATTGACCTAAGATACTTATAGACCAATCCATGCATTAACACTGAACTAGAATGTACATTGTTTCTAGTGGACATGGAACATTTTCCAATAGATACCATATTATGGGAAACCAAAAAATGTCTTCATAAACTAACATGCAAAGTATATTCTCTGAGTACAATGAATCTAGACTAGAAATCATTAACATCAGGATACATGAAAAATCCTCAAGTGAATTGAAATTACAATATACTTTAAAATAATCCATGAATAAGAGAAAATTTATAATTATGCTGGATTGAGTAAAACAGAAAATATACATTAAGGTCTATGAAATACATTTAAGCAGTATGTGGAAGTAAATCCATAACATTAAATCAAATACCTGTATTAGAATAGAGAAATCCCTAAATCAATTACAACTTCTGCCTTAAGAAATCAGAAAGAAAAGAGATCATTGAAACCAGAGTAAAATATAAATAACAGTTATAGAAGATGTGAATGTGATCAAGTGTGATCTACAAGTATATGGAAATAGCATAATAAGACCCCTTACCTTGAATAATTAATATATGCTATAAAGGGTTTTTTGAAGAAGAAGGAGGAGGAGGAGGAG
>CABHPQ010142010.1:0-13921 GCA_902168405.1 Peromyscus aztecus | reverse complement strand
GAGGGAGGGAGGGAGGGAGAGAGAGAGAGAGAAAGAGAGAAAGAGAGAAAGAGAGAAAGAGAGAAAGAGAGAAAGAAAGAAAGAAAGAAAGAAAGAAAGAAAGAAAGAAAGAAAGAAAGAAAGAAAGAAAGAAAGAAAGAAAGAAAGAAAGAAAGAAAGAAAGAAAGAGTAGATGGTAGATGGCTGGTAAGATGGCTTAGCGAGAACTTGCCTAAACGAGGCTGATGACCTGTGTTCCATCCCAGAACTCACAAAAAAACAGATGTCATGGCTCACATCTGTAATCCCAGTACTCCTATGGCAAGATGAATGGCAGGGACGGGAAAATTGCCAGGAGGCTCACAGGTCAGTTTGCCTGGAGTATACTGCACATCAGCAGAAACAGCAAGAGACTCTGCCTCAACAAAGTGGAAGGTGAGAATCAATATCTAGCAACATAAGCAATACTGTGTGACACTTGAACATACAATAGGTCATGTTACAGGACAGAAGTCTGAGGTTAGGGGAGTCACTGCTTCAATCATGGACTGTAGTCATGCCTCTTTCTTTACCTGGCGTGTGGAAGAGGACATTATTTCCATCTTCCAAGTCAGTTAGCTATGCAAACATCTTTGAAAAGAGAGTTTGGAGCAATGGATGTACATGTTCTGCTTGCACAAAATCCAACATATGAGACACTCATGAAAAACTGCCTCCCAAGAATGACCTCATTCCTTTACATCCGTTTAAGAACTAGCCCTCTCCCCAATCAAATTTCTAAGAACTGCCATTCAGCCCTCCAGTGCCTACTGTTTAGAGGAATCTCTGCTCTCTTTGCTCTTTTATTTTAATTTTAGCCTCTGCCAAGATATTATTTACATCTAATATAGGCTTTCTGGTTTTTCATGGTTCATCTGAGGCAGTATTATCAAGGAGGATCTAAGTTCTTTGACACAGAAACCACCTATAGGATAGATTTTGTTCCCACTCTAGTACTTGATACTATCATCAGACACAGAGAAATTTTATTCAAGGAAATGAAGAAAGCCAAAAAATAGAAAGTATGCCTTTAGTTAGAAAACTGAAAATAATTGGCCACAGTTTCCAACTTGTTGTGCTATAGTGACCAAGGAAACAGCTTCCAACACCAACAATTTGACTCTGACTTCATAACTATAGCATGCCTGCATTCCAGAACCAATTCAAGGTTTAGCTGGCTGAAGTTTAACCAGAGCGTATCAGTGACTGTGTAGCTTTATTTCTGATTAACTCTAGTGGATGGAAGAAACTCCCATGAGACAAAGCTGATTCTGTTTTTATCAGGAACCTTCTTAGTAAATAGGGTCTTGAAATACGAAGAAGATGGGTGTTGAGGGAGAAGGCAAATTCTAGTCATGAATCAAGTAAGCACCAAGTTCATACCACTGAAGAGCACCTAGGCATATGCCTCATGCAAGACTTTTCAGCCTGGCTCCTGGTGCAGAAACAGATTAAGACCAGGATGTGCATTTAAATATTCAGAAGTCTGAGTGAATATTTCTTTTTTTTAATTGAAATAGACTCTTCTTTCATAAAACACATCCCAACCACAGTTTCCCCTCCCTCCACTCTGCCCAACTCTGCCTCCCACCTCACCTCTCCCCCTTCTCAAGAAAGAGCAAAATTAGTTTTAATGTGGCAGTGAAAAGCTGCTGTGTGTACCTTTGTTTTAGAGATCATGAGAAGTATTCGAGCCTAGTAGAAAACATAGTTCTGAGAATGAGATTGAAGTTTGTACTGTGCCATGTACCTGTTTTTAACGAGTCAGCTAAGTCATGGGGGCTTGCTGGGTTATCCTCTCAGCAAGGAAAAGAATATAGAAAGGAAACCCTACTTTGAGGAACATATATAAGTTAATGGGGCCAGAGAGATGATTCAATGAAAAAAGACATCTGCAGCCAAGCCTGACAGCTTGATTTCAATCCCCAGGACCCACATCCCAGAAGGAAAGAACAGAATCCCACAGATTGCTCTCTGACCTTTTCATGTACTCTGTGGCACATGGGTATCCACACTTATATGTGAACACACACAAGTGTATACACATGCATGCACAAAAAGTAATTAAAAAGTAATTTTAAAAGCTTCAGTGAGATAATGTATGTTCAGCACCCACAGCAGGGTTCAGCACCCAAATGATCATTTCTGTTATTATTAAACACTGACTCATAAGGATGATTCATCCCTGGGAAAGTTAGGAAATGATAGAAGAACTGTAAAGGCCTCTTGGAGGCATCTCAACTAGGAAATAACTAAAGGCTTTGGGGCAGGTTTTAACTATGAGCCAGGACATGCATCAGACCTCAGAAATATGGGGGAAGTAACTTCTCTTCAGTAGGTCCCCAGTTAGCAATGATCTAAATCAAAGTTTTCAATCTTCAGAACTATGGAAGGAGAAAAATATTGTTGTAACTTTCTCAGTCTTTGCAAATTTTCTATGCTGCACATAGGTAACTTACACAGTTACTTCTTATGTGACATAAAGACTTTGTCTGCATTTCAGCTTGGCTCTTTTTAATTTTTTGCTTACTTTCTTAACTATTCCTACTATCAAATATAAAACTGAAGATATAATTATAAAGGACCTACAGTTTCTTTCTCAGGCTGAAGTAAGGTAATTGGTGCTTTTCCAAGATGGTCTAAAGGGGGTAAGTTACACTCATGTGATCTAAATCCATTGGTTAAATGCACAGGGATTAACATCTGTTAAAAGAGTTGTGCTTGGAATGCAGGTGTTTCAATATTTGCATTTAGTATGTGTTTTAGAAACAGCCTCTGAGAAAAACATTTATATAACAATCTGGTGGTTTTATTGTCTAAATCTGTCAGGACAGTCATTTTGTTACTCAAACTTTGTGACCCTCTTGCAAGCTGTAAACTATTTAACGAAGTGAATATATTGAGAAAGATGACAGACTTTCAAACTTTGGGGAAAGAGTATTATATGAGAAGAATCAGCTTTTCTCCCTAGAGGCTGTGCCTAATATGCGAACAGCAAAAACAATTACACCAGTGGTTTCAGGAAGTCCAATAAATTCCACAGCACAGTCCCACTTCTGAAATATTACATCACTCAGCAAAAGCTTAGGTTCATATATTAGCTGAAATGAACTAATCAGGAATTAATTACAATCGGTTGCATTTTGTGAATGGTGTGCTGAGGAAGGCTCTGGTTTCAGTGCGCTCAGCCCACACCGGTTAACTGTGCCTGTTAGCTGAAGACTCACTCTGCCCATATGTGGAGGGGGAGCTGGATTGGACTTATTTCAAATCTTCACGATCACCTCTCATTGTGGTGATTGACTTAATCATTCCATTATCCACACTGTTAAAATAAGTTGTGCTCTGGTCCACTCATTTCTAAGGAAAAGTTAGGGGGTGGGGGATGTAGTGTGTCTCCAGGGATCTGTAGCTTGGAATTAGAAAGAAAATAAAGAAACCAATGGGTTTCACATACTGCCATTATACGGAAGGAGAATTAAAACTGAGTAAAAGCTGAATTATAAGAGAAACCACACATGGCTATGTTTGGCTTAATTACTTCTTAAGTGCTTAAAATGCTTTAGGGGTACATGAATATCCAGTCAGAATCAATGTGATGTACATAAATAGCACTTAACTTCTGATTGTAATGTCTGCCATGTAGTTTATTCTCATATAATCAAGCTACATTTTTAACTTTCAGAAAGGTTCTAAATCGTGGGTAGATCAGACCACTTTCAGAATTCTCCTAGATTTCAGAGACATTATTACTTCACAAAATCATCTCTGAGAAATGACTGGGTGGGGGAAAGGATGCATGTGTGAGATTGAATTCATATCTTTTAATTGTTTATTTTTGAGCATTTTATACATAAATACTGTATTTATATCGCTTCTACCCCTCTCTTTCACCCCTCCAACTCCCCCTTTGCACCCCCATTTCCTCTCAACTTCATGACTTCTTCCACAGTCATCATAAATTTAGAGTTTTGTCTGATAGCTTCTGAAATGGTTGGCATTTCACTGAAGATCTAATAGCCATCTACTGCTTTATTCAATAAATACTAATACTTTCTCTAATTTCTGTAGTCAGTTCCAAAAGACTCAATCTATGACAGTCTCCCACCCCTGCAGGTGTTTTCCAGATTTTTGGATTCTGAAGACCTGAAAACTTTCCAGGAAAAAAGAAAAATAGTTTGGGGTCCTGTATAGATGATCAACTTTTGATTTAACCAGTTATAAACTTTTATCATTTAATATAATATACAACATTTTAACAAAATTATGGTGTATGAATGAATAACTATACTTGGAATGGAGGGAGTTTAACTTGTGCAAAAGCAATTCCATGATCTCAATTGTTTTATATTTCTGTTTTATCAACTGACGTGAAGCACAAGAATATTAAAAGTTACTGTCAAACATTGGCTGGGAATCAGGAGACCAGCACTGGGGGATCAAATACCACCACCTTTGTGTCAACTGCTGAATTTTTCTTGAAAATTCTGAAACTTTCTGTGTAAAGAGACAAGTATAACCCTGGCCTGGCCTTTCTCATAAGCTTGTTATGAAATGTGTGTGTAATAAGCATCCAAAGCTGTTTGTGGACCAAAAAACACCATCAAAATGTAGTGCTTTATTGTAACATCTAGATCTGTATTCTAGTTTTAGTTCTAGATCTGTAAACACCCAGATCTGTGTTCTAGTTCTAATTCTAGATCTGTAAAACACCAAGATCTGTATTCTAGTTCTGGTTCTAGATCTGTAAAGCACTTAGATCTGTGTTCTAGCTCTAGTTCTAGATCTGCAAAGCACCTAGGTCTGTGTTCTAGTTCTAGTTCTACATTATAAACATCTAGATCTAGTTCTCAACCTTCCTAATGCTGCACCCATTTAATACAGTTCTTCATGTTGTGGTGACCCCCCAAACCATAAATTATTTGTGTTGTTACTTCATAACTGTAATTTTGTTACTCTTATGAATCATAATGTAAATACATGTTTTCCAATGATCTTAAATGACCCCTATGAAAGAGTCATTTGACCCCCAAAGTGGTCTTGACCCACAAGTTGAGAACCACCTATCTAGACGATCCTCAGCTGATAAATTCCTCAGGAATCCACTTGAAGAGCAACCTTGGTGTGTTTCTGGTAAATACTGACATCTCCATTTGATCTTTTTCTTTCCTTTTCTGTATTTTTGTAATGCTTCTCCTTTTACTACCTAATACTCTCAGCTAGAAGAAATTGTCCCATTTTAATTCTAACATGTCTTTGTGTTCTCGTTGCTGGATTTCTTATGTTTCTGTCCTTCTAAAATGTAAGCTCGTGGAGGTATCAATTCACAGTAAACATGCGCTAGTTTGGACAGGAAGGTTCATGGGGGGCTTCAAAGTCATGGTTTCACGGGAATTACATAAGTGATCAGTTTGCAGAATTCATAAATAAAATTGGTTTCTAGAGGATGTGTAATCTTCAATAACCTTGGGTACATACCTGACTTATAATCGATCAGAGAGCTATTCATCAAGACATTTATGTAGTTTACAGCCTCCTAAATAGCCAAGTCAGGAAGCTGCCACCTTTGCGATCTTTGCGACTGACCACTTTCAGTGGCTGCAAAGCCCAATCCTGGTCTTTGACAGACAAATGGCTTTAATCTCCATTGGACTATTTTTGATTCTTCTCTACAGCATCTGAGTACTGCCTTTTGCTCCATGTCCTTGTAAAGGTAGAGATAGAAAATCCATTAAACGGAATAAACAGGAAATGTGACTATGATTTTTTTTTTAAATCTTAGGATACTGTGCCAAGTAACTTCCTGCTCATAGGGCAAACAATCCAGGAGCAAAGGGAAGGAGAAAAAAAGCCAGAGTGAAACAATAGGTTCTTCTCTAAAAGTCACAAAGTTTTGCATGATCATGGAAGGAAGGGTGCCATCCAAACTGAGTCTAAATACCATAGTGATTGGCTCTACAGAAAAGCTAACAAAGAATGTACACATAACTCACCTTCAGTACCCAGGCTGATGGCACTTAGTTAGGGTTTCAATTGCTGTAAAGAGATATCGTGACCACAGCAACTCTTATAACGGAAGAACATTTAATTGAGATGGCTTACATTTTCAGAGGTTTATTAATCCATTATTATCATGGTGCAACATGGCAGCATGGAGGCAGACACGGTGTGCTGGAGAAGGAGCTGAGAGTCCTACATCTTGACCTGCAGGCAACAGGAAGTGGTCTGAGTGTCACACTGAGCAAAGCTTGAGCAAAAGAAATCTCAAAGCCCACCCCCACAGCAGGGAAGTGGAGATGGGAAATTTCCTATCATGTGATCCTTGAGTACAAAGTTTGCAAAAACACGATACTCAAACAGCTACAGAAGAATGTAGGGCTATCTCATGGAAAGTGAAGTACCCTCTGCAATTTCTAAAATAGGTGCCAGTAATTATTTGCTAAATGAAATTAATTGAGTTAAGTAAAAGTTCTATCTGTGTCTAGATAACAAATTTATTTTATTCATACAATTTTGATGAATTTTTGCTTTGCTGCTTTCAAAATCCAAATGTTTTAAAACGAACATATTTACTTGAAGCAATTCTTATATTGTATTTTTACTTTACTGAAATGGAAAAATATCAAAGTACAGTGAAACTATGCCAGCTGGGCATGGTAGTACACCCCTGTAAGCCCATAACTTGAAAGGTAAAGTCAGGACTCACACTGAAGCTAGCCTGGGCTCCATGAGACACTTTCGCAGAAAAACAAAACAAACTATAACTTGTGTAGGGCCCTTGAGTAATCGACTTATCAACACTATATATAAACTCTGTAATTCTCAACTGTAATAATGAATACATTTTGTATTTCTAAGAAAAAAATTCCATTCGCCAAAATCTCTGTAGAAAGAATAAACAGCTGAGTTTAGCTGATTCAGGCTATATCTCTCTTTATAGATGAGGAAAATGTGATACAGAGAGATGATTTAAATAGACTGAAGCTATGCTCAAGTAATGCCATGTTTTGTGAAGGACAGTACAACGTGACTTTGTACAAGTGGATGACAAAGTCAGATTTCAGAACCTTTGTGTTGGAGAGTGGACCATAGTATTATCAGTCACTTGAACTGCTTTGCAACCATGTCCCCATGCACCTGTAGACACCTTCCCTCTGACAGAAATGTGCTGCCATGTTGGCCCTCCAGGTTTCACTCAGCATAAGTGCTTCTCACTGAAAGTGCCTTGTAGTTGGTCAGTTGGCCTTTCTTTTGCCTCACTGGGATGTGTTTGGAAGACTGTCGGTGTAGTTGCTTCCTCCACTGGATGGAGAGTTTTTATAAAAGTAGGGGTTTGGTCATTGAGTTTTTAATAACAAATGTATAGCATAGGACCTGATGTGGTAAAGTGTGTCGCTTGGACTGGCAAAACGGTTCACCAGGTTATGGCACGTGCCACCAAGGCTAATGACCTGAGTTCAATCCACAGGACCCACATGGTAGAAGCTGTTCTCTGACCTACGTACGCACATACAAAAATGAATTGATTTATTAATTAATTAATAAGGAAATGTTTTTAAGCGTTTGTCACTGCATGTGGGCAGGATGATATTGTGGATAGACATTCATTCTCCTATCTCATTTCTCTGAATCTCTCAAACCTGGGTATTGCATCATCACACAATCTCACTGCATCCTTGGTAGCCTTATGAATGCCCAGTCTCTTCCTTAACACAAAAATTACAAATATATATATATATATGTATGTATGTATGTATAAAACTTGATGTTCTAAAAATGTACATACACTATCAAAAATCAAAGTATTAAATATACATTTACCTCACATATTTGGTTTTTTATTTGTAAGGAGAACAATTAAAGTCTACTAGCAAATGTCTTTGCAGTGCTGGGAATTGAACCCAGGGCCTCACACACGCTAGGCAAGTGCTCTCTATGCTGAATCTTCATTCCCCTCAGAAATTTTCAAATATCAAAACACAGTATTAACTTTGGGCACTACACTGTATCTCTTGAACTTAGTTTTCATGCCTAACTGAATTTTATGCCCTTTGACCAACATCCCTACAATCTTGACTCCCAGTCCAAGGCAAACAAGTCTTTTGCTCTCTGCTGCTATTAGTTCAACTTGTTTAGATCCACATATTAATGGAATCACACAGCATTTGTCTTCTATGCCCACTTTTTCCACTTACCAATGTCTTCCATGTTCAAACATGTTATTACAAACAACTGACTTTTGTAGCATGAATCTTAGGTCTTCTTATTTAATAAGACGGTTGGTTACATCTACAGACTTTCATTATTTTTAAGGTTAAATAATATTCTGTTGTGTATGTATAACACATTCTCTTTCTCCAAGCTTCTCAAGGTCCGAAACCGTCCTTTTCCTCTGCCTTTCAAGACCTATTCTTTGCTTTCCAAGTACTAAATCATTGGCTGACATTGTTTATGTCGAATGACCAATGACATAAAATTTTCTTTTTGAACATAGTTCTTAAATGTCCCAACTTTTAAAAAGAAAAAAAGCAAGTGATTACATTTCAGATACAGAGGTGAGTGACAGACAGAAGGACTGTAGGCATTCCTCTGTTTTGGTATGCAGGCACAGTGACTGAAAACATCCCATTCTGAAGGCAGCAAGATAGCCATGTGTATGTGGACAAATAAGAAGGAATAAATACTTCAGTTAACAAAAGAATGACTATTTCAGCACTCTTTCAGTAAATCCAGGTATATTTTTAATTTACATTTGAGGTGTTCATTTTAAATCGACTCTAACTTCATTGCCTTATCCACTAAAATATTTTCTATTTACAGCTCAAAGGTATATGTTGACATGAATGAGTCTCTAAAACGTAACAAACATAACAAAGAAAGTCACAGAAGAATAAATTCATTATGGTCACATTTATTTAAAATTCAAAAACAAACTAAAATGTTAGTGATAGACACATTTCACTGATCTAAACTATACAGAAAGGAAAAGAAATAATGAGAACAAAATTCAGGCAAGTAATGACAGGGGCAAGAAGAAGGTTGGCTTCCTAACACAAAGCAGTATTTATTATTTTTAGGTAGACCACAGGAGTTAATTATCTTATTTTAAGCTAAGCGTGTGTTTTCCCTCAAAAACAGGAAAGCTTTCACTACAATGAAGGAAAACTTGTTTTTAAACTACATTCAGAAAAATAATGACTAGCAAAACTCATCACCCAGAATTGACTGTTAACAAGCTTCAGACACCACTCTTTACACGCATGAGCACACATGAACTTCTGTGAATGCAGGATTACATATCACAAATACTGTTTGCTGCTGGCTTCCTTTTGAACAACACACCAACTGGAGTGTTAGAAAATGAAGTCTGTGACATGTAACTGAAGACAGTATTATGAGTTTGCTAAGACCTCCCACAAAAATCCATGTTCTTACCCAATGTGATTGGAAATATTTCCCTGGGAACCCCAAAGACCACATGATGAGAATTTAATATGTTCCAAACAAATTTATAGAGAAGATTATCACACCAAACCAATTTTTCTCATAAAATAGACTTACGCATGCAACTTTTTTTTTAATCCATGGTCAAAGCTTGACATTTTTACCCGTAAGCTGAATTTTTTTTTTTTTTACTATGGCACAAATGTGCAAAAAGCAATATTCATTGTCTTCAGCATAGAAAAAAAATCAACTATATTGCATCAGAGCCTCTAAAACATTGAAAGTGGCTTTCTCACATCGGATACCATCCCCAAGTGTAGCTATAGGCATAAACAACATTTAAATTTTCTTTTCTTAAGGACAGACTATTTCCATCTAAAGGCCAATGTTATGTTTCAGTCAGTGGCAACACCTACCAGCCCAAATGCCTGTTTTTCCTAAGGAAACTGTTGTTCTACGCTGACACAGCTTCTTGATCAAATTGTTCTCCTGAACACGCTGCTTGTTAGCCAAAGCCTCCGTGCATAGTTCCTATGAATTTGGACTTTCCAGTGTCGCCAAGCCACAATTGGTAATCATGTGCTTCACACTCACAACTCTCTATAAATGTTTTAGTTTGAAATAATAAATGCTTTGAAAAATACCCCCACTTTGATAGGAAAACCCTATTCACCTCACAGCTCATTCCCACTTTTTAGTCATTTTTCTCTCATCAAGTTGACTCAAACTGAAAACACATCACCAAGAACCAAGCCGCATAACAGCCTGACATCAGTTCCACAATTGGGGGCAGGAAGCCAATGAATAGGACCTGAGAACTTGTGGAGAGAGGGATTTTTTTTTCCTTATCAAAACATAATCGTGGTTTGGGAATGTGGTCACAAAAAAAAAGAAAGAACTTTCGTTGAAGTGGTTCCAACCATCCTCCTGAAGCACGTTTTTATCGGTCTCAGAGATTGTACGAGCCCACATCTTCAATTCAAGTCCCTCATTTCCTCCTAAGTCAAGTAAATTGAATTTCTGTAGCTATCACTGTTTAAAAGGATACTCCCCCTTTTAAGTGAATGCTATGTGCAGGGATAATCCCAATTCATTAACCGTGTTGCTTACAGAGCAGGAGGTTTGCTGAGCAGCAGGGTGTGCTTGCCAGCTTTATGAGATCTGAGGCAAACATCATGAATTAAATACTACACAGGAAATACTAGGGAAACCAGAAATGGGATCGGTTCAAATCTGAACACAGGTGAGGACTGGAGCATTCTGATGATTTCTTCACCATGTGCTGTTGCCATTAAGCTTCTGTTATCAGCCCTCAATGAACTAAGCTACCAAATGGCACAGTGTCTTGGAAAATGTGATACAGTTCACAGAAACCATGTGAGATAATTATCTTACTTAGATATGAAAGACACTTAGCAAGTGGACTCAAAGCAGGTGAAGAATCAAGGGGAAGAAGATAAACTCCATATTGTAATAGCAGATGCTCCTCATTAGTGTCAGCTTCCATCCCTGTACATGCATGTGGTAAAGACCATGCCTAGTGAAATTTTATGCATTTGGCATGTGGCACAGGACTAACCAGAAATCTACCTGTGTAATGTGTCTTGAATACTTTTCTTCCACGTCATGAATCCACGGGCTTTACCATGATGATGAGATGAGAGATGAGAGATGATAATAATAATAACAACAAAGGTTGCACATTGCTTGAAATACATGTTGAAAGGAAAGAAACAAGCTTGAATCACGAGGGTCTCATTGGCTTCAGCCTAATGTGATTGATACCATTACAAGAATAACTCACCTGAAAAGGGTCCAACCAGTCACACCAGCTTGCTCCACTTCTCAGGTTACAGCAACATTTCTTCCATCCATCATGTTCACATCAAGCTTTCTTAATATAACTTAAAAGTTGTTGGGTGTTTTATATTTTGAGCAGGGTGTAGTAGTATTCACCATTAATTCTAGCACTTGAGATGCTAAGTCAAGAGGATTGTGAGTTTGGGACCACCCAGAACTATATTACATGATCCTGTTCTGAAACCACAACGTTGGTTTGTCAATTAGATATATTTCTTGGCACTCTGATATATGTGGATTCTGTCCTCTTCCAACAAATTAATTTTTTTTTGACAGTGAAAGGGCCCTGGAGTTGGCACACAATATACCCAGACACCAAATCCTCAGCACAAAGGAGATTTTTATTGCCCCAGAGGCAAGTGGCTGCCTCTGGACCAGGCAGAGACAGCAATAGCTGACTGGCCATTAAGGGCTCTAGCATGGGGAAAGGAAAAAAGGAGGTGTCATCCCCCACCCACCTCCAGAGGGTTGGGTTGGCTGTCTCTGACTGGCTAGGAAGAGAACAAAGGAGATGAGGTGGGTTTCAGTCATGTAGCCCAATGCTGTTTTATGAGGTAGCATGTCTTTGGTCATGTAGCCTGGTGGGTTGAGAGACCACATCAGGACCACCAATCAGAAACGCTTTTAGATGACATGCTGTTTTCTTCCTAACGCTGCTACTGAAAAAGAAACTTTAGAATTCTCCCTTTGTTAGTTTACTCTGTGCTTAAACTCTTCCATGTCGTCCCACTGCTGGTAGAATAAGCCTTCCATAATGTGGCCCAATGCCCTTTTAAAAAAAAAAAAAAAAAAAAAAAAAACTTTATTATTGTTGGAGGCTCAGATTCCATGGCACGCATGTGGGTATCAGAGGATGTCTTAGTCAGGGTTTCTATTGCCATGATGACAGCAACTGATAAGAGAAGACATTTAACTGGGGGCTTGCTTACATATGCAGAGGTTTCATCCATTATCCTCATGGCAGGGAGCATGGCAGCATGCAGGCAGACATGGAAGCTGGGAGTTCTACATCCGGATCCACATACAACAGGAAGAAAGAGACTCTAGGACTGGAGTGGGCTTTGGAAACCCCCCAAAGCCCACCCCCAATGATATACTTCCTTCAACAAGGCCACACCTCCCAATCCCTCTCAAATAGAGCCACTCCCTAATGATCAAGCATTGAGATAGATGAGGCTATGGGGGTCAGTCCTACTGAAGCCATCACAGTGGACAACTCCACGGAGTCAGTTCCATCCTTCCAACTCTACACAGGTTCCAGGGATCGAACTCAGGTCATAGGAGTTATAAAGCAAGCAATCTCATCTGCCCACATTTCCTTTCTTTCTCTCTTTTTCTTTTTTCAAAATTTTCCTCCTTCAAAAATCCATTGTCTAGGTTAAATTTGGGGTTTTTTTTTTCCTACTCTCAAAACACGTGTCTTTCTGTTTCAACACATGCGTAAGATGCATTCCTCTCCCATGCTGATGACTGTGCTACGGAGAGTCAAATTCTCCACAGATTCAACAGCAAGTTTTTATGTCTCATTCACATCATGTGTGGGCTTTGGATGGGTCTGAGCCCTGCTCTGGGTTGTGCCACATCATTCTGGAACCCCTGCTAAAGAAGATACCGTCAAAGGAGACATACTGGTCTGGCAGCAGAAGACAGAAATGAGACATGCTTTCCGAGCTTCTGCTCTGATGGGGCATGTCAGAATTCTCTCATAGTTCTCGGGAAAGAGCAAGTCGCATAGGCAAGTCTAGCATTAAATGAGCTGAAAATACACTGTGTGGGAAAAGGCATGACAAATCACACCGCAACTGCCGAGGCAAATGAATTAGTACGTGCAAAAATAAAATCTTTCCCACTGTCTGAACCATCTTCCCCGCTCTGTCCTTAGTAGGTCCTCACTGTTCAGCTGTAGTTTGGGTCCCATTCATCCTCCGTGTCTTAAATGTCACCTGCTCTCTTGGGGAGCTGCTGCTCCTCAGCACTAGGCGCCTAGAACAAATTATCCTACTGGCTAACCATCTCATCTTCGTTCCTAAGTGGACCACACATTTCTGAAAAATAAAAATGATTCTTGCACCTCCTGATAATTTCCCTAATTATCCGAATTGTGTCACTACAGAATTGTTTGTTTCTTGATGAAAAGGGTAAGAGCGTCACCTTTTTCCCAGAAGAAGAAACAGGTCTCATCTGTAAAAATAGAGGATGCAAGGGCATATCATTGCAAGCCTGAATGCATTATCTCCATTCCCAACATTACCAATAAAATATGGAACCCAGCATAAAACAAGTTGTGAGGAGCCTGGGCTCTCTGGTTCTGGTATGAAAACCAAAAACTAGATGATGGAGCGATTTACTCACATGAAAAGTTGCTGTGTGCAAATGAGAATTTTCTTTAAAATAACTTCCACTTCAAAATAGTTCTTTTCCTATTCTCTTAGCATTTACAATCCTGGAGACAGAGTCACAAGTCACATAATTCCACAGGATTTAAAAAATTTTCTTGAAACAAATCAACAGAAGGCTTAGGCCTACCTAATCAAGGTGCTATTTCTGCACATTTTATTTTTAATGTTTTTATGGCCTTCCTTCCAACTGATCAGTACTC
>CABHPQ010142009.1:0-16190 GCA_902168405.1 Peromyscus aztecus | reverse complement strand
GGAAGTTTACACTTACAGACTGGTCAGGTCCATCTCCTCCCAGCACCCTGAAGCCAAACCCTGATTCTTGTTTCCGAAGAAAAACATCCAGATCTTTGGTGTTTGGTGCTAAGGAAAGTAAGAATATGTAACTATAATTTATTTTAAATGGATTAAAATAAAATAAAGCTCAATATTTAATAGAAAAATATTATAGAGCTTTAAAAAACTATAATCTCAGAACTATCTGATATGTGAAAATTGATGTAAGAGTTTAAGGAAATTCAAATGCTAAATAAAACTGTGTCAAGACCGATTAGGTTACTTACCACACTCCCATCTTCTCAGTATTTCACTGACACTAACTTCTAATGTCCAATCAACATTACAACATTAAGTTCAGACTTATCAAACTGATAGTACAAATAATAAGTTAACTTTGGGGAGGTTCTTTAAATTCTTGGAAAAGAGAGTCCTCCAAATGCCTTATTTCTACTCTAAAGGGAATAGCTTTATCTGAGAAAAATATTTTATGGGAACTATTTACTTAGCCTAAATGTGCAAAATGTTAGTATTTTTAAAGAAAAAAAGAGTAACAGGCATGTAATATCTCTTAGTGATCCCATTTTCTAGGTGGGTAAATTAAAGGCCTGAGTAACTCACCTGATGTCTTCCAGTGACTGGTAGAGCTAAGATTTAAACCAAGCTTGACTCCCCAGATGCCAGGCTTACCCCCACAATCTTGTCCCCAAGGAGCTGGGGACAGCATTAATGAGAATATGAAATCAGGAAAACCCATTTCATGTCTAGGAGTCTGTCTCTGGGAAAATATTAGTTTTATTAATAAGTAACATGCATTTACAAAAAAGGAAAAAACTAGAGAAACTGCCAGGAAACTACACAAAAGGTAAGTGAAATCTGGTGCAGGATGATTTCCTGGCAATTCTTTGGAAGCCATCTCCTTGGATAAATACTTCCCACCAGGGGAACTTTAGAGGTGGAGGTAGGTGACTAAGTGGGGACATGAGCTCAGCAGGAGTGAGGAGCAAGGTCCGAGGTCCAATTGCTAACAGCAACAACAGCACAACACCAAAACCCCATGAAAGAGAACACTGGAATTAGATGAGTTGGGCTGGCAGGACGGCTTAGTGGGTCACTTGCTGTGAAGCATGGAGAAGAAGTGGAATTGAACCAAAGTTGTTCTCTGACCTCCACACCTCCGTGTGTCTGTGGCATGTATGTACTCATACACACATCACACACATATACACACACAGTAATAATAAACTAAATTTCAAAAAGAAAAGAGAAATCATGAGTCAAACTCACTTGTTTTATTGGGGCCCAACGACACTGCAGCGATTCTACCAATGTTAAGAATGTAGTAGACTACGACAGTCTGAAGAAAGGGGTACCACACATGGCTGTATGAATTTAAATTATTGCTTGGTTATGCTTATACCTGGTCTGATTATCACCTTTCTGAATATGGCCAACAGATATCAAGATACAAATGTACAACTAGTTTCATAAGCATGAAGTCAGTTACATATACTATTTCTATTTCTGTATTCCTTTCACAATGTAGATATAGTTCTACTCCTTAAAAACAAGTAAGTTTTCAAAAATCAAACCTAAATAAACCTGAAATGTTACTTCAGAAAAGATTTATCATCAGTAACTAAATTAGTGTAAAAGAATACTTTTTTTTTTTTTTTTTTTCATTTTGTTTTCTGAGACAGGGTTTCTCGGTGTAGCCCTGGATGTCTTGAAACTCACTCTGTAAATCAGGCTGGCCTCAAACTCACAGAGATCTTGCCTGCCTCTGCCTCCTGAGTGCTGAGGTTAAAGGTGTGTGCACCACCGCCCAGAGATCCTTTTTAATTGCATACTTTCTCTTCTCCTCTCAGCCGGCTCCTTGAGCAAGTCCACTGTGGTTTCCTCCTCTTATTCACACCACTCTGATCAGCCTCCATCCTCTAGCCAGAAAGATCTTCCTAACACATAAACCCAGCACTGTTTTCCCTACAGCTAAACCTATTCTGTGGTTCTCTTTTACACACCAGGTCCGGCTTCCTCATCTCTGGGGCTCTCTTCTTCTGGCTTTCCTTGCCAGTCACGGCCGTGCTGCACTTCCTGCAGAACACGGCCAAGGAAGCCCACACACAAGCGCCCCTCCGTCTGTCTTCTAAACACCTCCTCACCCTTGAGGGCTTAGGTCTGCTTCCTGTAGGAAGCATTACCTGATATTTCCGACGATTCATGCTGATGAGTGGATTATTTCCTACTCTGCATCCCAATTTATCCAGTTTGTCTTCTATCGCTGTCCCTGCTGGGCTACATGTATTCATTTTGACCCCCAAGCTCTGGGTTAAAGTCCAGCCCACGTCCACTGTGCCACTGGACTTGCACTGTATGTACTGATTTGATCATGTTTTTTTGTCTGCTCCGTTTAGATTTAACAGGCTTTCTGGGTGTAGGTACCTATTTTTTTCTGTATTGCAATTTGTCGTGGACAGCTTGTACTTAATTATTCATGGTTTTGGAAAAAAAGGAATGAATATTAAATGTATGTGGAAAAAAAAGTTCAGAATCACATTAAAATAGGAATGAAGGAATAGTTTCTCAATATGCTTGTAAAGCATGGTAGAGTTCCAATTTTAAAATAATTCAAATTGATCTTGTTACATGCTCCCCTGAAATATTCCCAATTACTTACGTTTATCTTCATATAAAGTTTTAGACTTCAGGTAGACCTCAGAAGGATCCAATTTTGGGGATCCTGACCTGATAATGCTGGGCGGAAAAGGCATAGGCTGGGGAACAGGCTCATTTATGGCCTCCAAACTTCCTGAATTTTCCTTTGTATCAGTTTTCTAAAATGGAAAAAAAAAAAAAAAGGCCTTACTTAGTATTTTAAAAATAAGATGGTTGGTTATTTCATAAAACTGTGCTGTGAACTGGAGCTGTTAACTAAGCAGAGTTGTAAAGGAGACAAAAGTCACTGAAGACTGCTCGGATGTCCATGAATTCACTTACATGGCCATGTTTATCTGGTTAAAATGTATTAGACTGACATTATTTAAAGTAATTTATATAATGATTTGACTAAGGGGTTTTAGTCTTATGTGTAAACATTCTTATCTTTTCCTCTACCACCAAGACACAAATTGACTTGGAGATGAAGATAAATAAATACAAGGTAACAACACTTCTAAAGAAAGCAAGAGGAGAGCCCCCCACTCACTGAATTTAATTTTCAGTGAAGACGTTTAAGATAATACTCTCTCTAAGAAACCCCTCCTGTTTCAGATGTATGGCAAAACCTCTGCCGGGCAATGACAATCCATCTACAAAAGCACCCACGCTGGGCAATCAGTCAGGAAAGGGAAAACAAAATACAAATATAACTTTCCCAAAGTAGTCAGACAAAATTATTTCTTTATTTTACTTATTATTGTTACTTTATGATATGCGGTGTGTGATAAGACAAGTAGTGGCTGTGGCTGCTCTGCTTCTTCATCAGCTTTCACCCCAATATCAGGCTCTGGGTTTTTTATTAAGACAATTTAGTACAATCAAATGTGGACTCTTTTTTTTTTTTTTTTCCCGAGACAAGGTTTCTCTGTGTAACAACCCTGCCTATCCTGGATCTCGCTCTGTAAACCAGGCTGGCCTCAAACTCACAGAGATCCACCTGCCTCTGCCTGCCGAGTGCTGGGATTAAAGGCGTGCATCACCACCGCCCAGCTCAATTTCAGACTCTTAATGATTTTCAAAGATTGCTGGGATACGTTGCTCATCTACGGCCCACTACTGGAGTAAAAAATACAGAACTGATTAATTTGTTTCAAACCTTAAAAAGTGACAAGACTTAAATAGTCCAAGAGAATTATCAGCTGAAGCTGAGAGAGAATTGGCTTTGGTGGAAAAGAAATTACAGAATGCACACGTGGATCATGTGGATCCAGAGCTTGACTGCATTCTGGTTATTTTACCCTCTATGCATTCTCCTACAGGAATATTATTGCAGAGGGAAGATGTTATCTTAGAATGGATATTTTTTTACCACATAAACAGAGTAAAAAATTAAAAACTTATGTGGAAAAGATTTCTGAGTTGATTCTAAAGGGAAAATTGAGACTTCGTCAATTACCAGGAATAGACCCAGCAGAAATTGCAGTACCTTTTACTAATGGTGAAATTGACAAATTATGGGCAGAAAGTGAACCCTGGCAAAGAGCTTGCAGTAATTTTTTTGGGAGAGATTAACAAATATCCCCAAAGCAAGAGAATTCATTTTATAAAGAGAACTAACTGGATCTTTCCTCATATTGTACAGGGAACACCAATTTCTGGAGCCCCTACATTTTATACTGATGCAAACAAATCAGAAAAGGCAGGTTATAAATCAGGGAATTTAAGCGAAGTGGCTCAAAGCCCTTATGATTCTGACCAAAAGTCAGAATTATATGCTACTCTGATGGTACTAATGGATTTAATGGAATCTTAAACATAGTTACTGACTCTCAGTATGCATAAAGAGTTGTTTTACACATTCAAACTGCTGAATTTATTCCTGATGAGTCAGAATTAACTTTGTTATTTATTCAGTTACAAGAAATAATTAGGAATAGGAACCATCCCATATAAATATATGTCACACACCAGATCCCATACAGGTATGCCAGCATAAGGTAATGACAAAATTGATCAATTATTGATAGGAAATGTGTTGGAGGCCTCAGAATTTCTTTTAAAAACACCATGTCAATAGCAAAGATTTGAAAAAAGATTTTTTCCATCACTCGGCAACAAGCCAAGGAAATTATAAGGAAATGTCCTACTTGTTCTTTATACAACCATACTCCATTACCTGCAGGAAGTAATCCAAAAGGTACTCAAAGGAATAAAATCTGGCAGATGGATGTGTTTCATTTTGTAGAATTTGGAAAATTAAAATATGTACACCATA
Source organism: Peromyscus aztecus (assembly GCA_902168405.1). NCBI lineage: Eukaryota > Metazoa > Chordata > Mammalia > Rodentia > Cricetidae > Peromyscus > Peromyscus aztecus. Next base: position 11,236 of record CABHPQ010142009.1, on the reverse strand, counting down.
CCATTGATACCTATTCAGGATTTAAATGGGCAACTAACTGCTTTGAGTTCTGAAGAGGTTGATTCTGTAGATCACACATTTGCTAGAAGCTATGGCCATCATGGGTATACCTGTACAAATTATGATTGATAATGCTCCAGCATATGTTTCTAGTAAAATAAAACAATTTTTTGCTTTTTACAATATAAAACACATTACAAGTATACCACAAAATCCTGTAGGGCAAGCAGTTATAGAAAGATCAAATCGAACTTTAAAGGATATGCTAAATAAACAGAAAGGGGTAACAAAAACCCCCAGAAGGAATGATATCTGCGGAGAGACAATGGATAATAGAAAAAACTATGGAATTAAATCAACCTGTATACTTTAAAGATATGCTGACCTCAGAATGGTAGCCAGGATATGTGTTACATTGGGGATGAGGTTTTGCTTTTGTTTCCTCAAAAGAAGAAAAGCTATGGATACCATCAAAATTGATAAAGGTTCAATTTGAACAAGAGAGATCTCTTATTTAGAAGAGGTGATAGTTCATCAAATAGCATGGCCATTCGTTCAATCTAAACTAACTTATAAGGTTAACAAATGCTTCTCATTTGATCAGATATAACTTGTCAAAAGGGAACCTCCCCAAAGTTAGGGTTGGGGCAGGGTTTTATTTTTGTCTTTTTAGGAGAATGAAGGCATCCAGTTAAGGAATCTGAAGACCACTGGACAAATGAGACATCTGAAGAAAAAGGACAAATCATCCAGAAAAAATGTCTCAAGAAAAAGAGTAACGTGGCCTATTGATATATCACATTTTCAACAGGATAAAATTTCATAAATCTTCCTTAATGTTTGTTTCTGCTATTCTCTGCAGAAATATAATGCAAATAGTCTTTTTGTAGTTCCAGTTCAATTAAACATTAAGGGTGGTTTTGGAGTTGGAGTGTGGCTCTCTCCTTCTCTAAACCCAAGCATATCTGTTAAAGTAAAATCCAAAATCTGTCTCATGTCAGAAGAGCTACCTGATATGAGACGAAGAAAAACAGAAATTAAGGGACTATTCTATTACCACTAATCTCATAAGTTTTTAGTTTTATTTTTGACTCTTTAAAACTTTTCTTAAGGTATAAATATTATCCCAAAATTTACAAGATTAATATATATATATTAAACTTTTTGTCATGATATTGATGGTCATATAGAGTACTAACTAATTCTAGAAAAAAGCTTCATCTAGCTTCCTGTACATGATTTTGGGTTTGAGTCTCTATCAGGTAACTAGTAATTAAGTTTTTGTACTCTGGAATATACATAACAAAATATGATCATTTAACCTCCTTGAGATCTGCTACATATGACATTTAAAATGTTTAAGTTTTCTGCAGTGAACCATGACCATATCAAACAATCACCTCTGAAGTCTCCAAAAGAGGATAGGGCCCCATGATGATGATTCCACCTGCACTGTGATAATGCCACTAAGATGACAAACACCAATAAAGATCAGCTTTGGACTACAAACTGCTCAGGACAATTTCGAGGTAGCTGCCTGAGATGATCCAGCCTCACAGACTACTCTAGTCAGGACTTGAGACAAGCCCTGCACTTTCCCATTATGCAGAGACTGGACAACAAATGATACAGCTATCTCTCCCAGGACTTGACAATTAACCCAAATGTTTCTTTTCAGGATCCCCTAAAGGTGCTGTTGCCCCCAGACAGCAGGAAATAATTTTAAGAACATGACACCCACATTCCCAAGAGTGGAATGGTGGGTGGTTTTTGGTCTTTCAATGGGTTATGGATATTTGTTGTTGTTTAGGGTGGTTGGTTACAAGTCGTTATTGGTAATGGTTTAAAAAAAAAAAAAAGCTGAACAACGGAGTTTAGATTCAAGATTCTTGTTTTGAAAAGAAAAAAGAGGGATAGAGATATGATAGGATATAAGGGTAGATTATTGAATCTATTCTGAAAAGTAAAAGGTTGAATATAGAAATAGGATAAAATGTTGTAGAATATTATTTTAATGTGTATTTCTTTTGTTTATGTTGCATTTGTTTAACTCTGTGAAGCTGTGTTTCTGTGCCTGTCTAAAACATCTACTAGTCTAATAAAGAACTAAACGGCCAATAGTAAGGCAGGAGAAAGGATAGGCGATACTTGCAGGCAGAGAGAATAGATAGAAGGAGAAATCTGGGAGGAGAAAATAAGTAGCCAGAGAGGGAGGAGGACTCTAGGGGCCAGCCACCCAGCTACACAGCCAGACATGTAGTAAGAAGGAAAGAAAAGGTATACAGGAATAGAGAGAAATAAAAAACCTTTGAAGCCAAAGGTAGATGGGCTAAGTTAAGAAAAGCTGGCAAGAAAAAAAGACAAGCTACGGCTGGGCATCCATAAGTAAGAATAAGCCTCTGTCCATATACAGAGCAGAAGAGCAAAAACAACCAACAACAATAAAAGGCAGATTATTGAATATACTTTTAAAGCAAAAAAGCAATTAATTGCAGATATTTTACATTGAAATGGACCTTTGTATATTGATAAAAATTTGAGATTATTTTTGTTAGAACATATTGTACATACATATCTACTCTTGTTCAAGGTATTGTACGTATACAACTCATTTAACAATGTAATGCAAACCTCTGGTCCTTGAAAGTTATTACCAACTATTTAGGATAAGAAGGAAATGCAGGTTAGTAATTAGTCACCTATTACAATTGAACTTGTAGTCATATTAGGTATGTTTTCAAGGTCAAACAGAGATATATTTTGGATAGAGAGGTCATTTTCAAACACTTCAGAGAGCTACAGAATATGGCATTTAAGATGTTTTAACAACATAGATTCTTTTTTTTTTTTTTATGATCATGAGATATGTCTGCTCCTGGCAGCACCAATTTACTTCAGAGACAATGATGAGAATCAAAGAAACTCCATATGGAGTTTACTTTCTTTGTGGTAAAAGTTAGCCACTGACAAGAAAGTGCTCTTGTCTTGACTGCTGACAGTATGCTGTCCAAATGGGACAAGCAGGACACAAAAGGAAGTGACTGCTGACTTTGCCAAGACAAGGTAGGACAGCCCTTCAGAATATCCTGCTTCACAGAAAAGCCTGTTGATATGCTAGGCCAGTAGGCTGAAGATGGATGTCCCAATGTTACAGAGGAACCTTGGGTGACTGTCCAGGCAGCCAGCTGTTTCTGTAATTTCTCACATATTTTTAGAAGTTGATTGCTTGCACTTCCTGCTTACTCAGGCAATATTATTTACTTCTCAGGTCTCTGATGGAGTTGAAGACTTTATAGTGGTAGTTATAAATTTTCCTTGTTACCAGATTCAGAAAAGAAATTCACTAAAGAGGTGTAAAGTGTAAAGGGTTGAGAGACATTAGAAGATAGTTTTGGTAAGGCAAGTTAGAATAAAAGTGAATTAGGTACAACCTTTTGGACTCACTAAAATAGGATGATAATGGAGTATTTTCTCTGAATTTGTCAAATGTTTATGGACTAGACATTGTTGAATTTATTGCCTGTATTTATTGTATGTAGTTATTGTACTTATTGAATATAGTTTTTCTTTTATTAGTTATAATCTTTTTTAAATTTTAGACAAAAAGGGGGAAATGTGGTGATATTTTGTTTGTGCTCTAACAAATAAAGCTTGCCTGGAGATCAGATTGTGGAGCTAGCCACTAGTTAACCATAGAGGCCAGGCAGTGGTGGCGCACACCTTTGATCCCAGCACTTGGAAGTGATATGGCTGGGCAGAGAGAGGAATATAAGGCAAGAGGAAACAGGAGCTCACCCCTTTTGGCCTAATGATTGGGTAGAGGTAAGAAGTCTCTCTAGTGGCTGGCTCCTTTACTTCTCTGATCTTTCAGCATTACCCCTATCACCTGATCCATTCAACAGCAACTCTGCAGACTTGATGTGTTGGTAGAATTAACCTATTTCATACCATGTGATCTTTCCTTTAGACACCTATGACTTTTCATAGAAACCACCTCACCTTTCTATTCCAAGTTAGCCAAACCATTAACTGAGCTGAGATTTTAAATATAATTGTCTTTATATACATGTAGGTATCCACAAATATATGTTATGCCTGGTATAGTTTCTTTCACCATCATAGCACTTGGCACCACCATTTTAATGTTTATTTTCTCCTACAGATCTTTAAATAGGTTTCTTGTTATTCAAAGGAGTAATAAAGAAGACACTGTTTCAGATCTAATAGTCTTATCATTTGATATAAGAAGATTTAGCTCAGAAGGTAACAATATGAAAAGTTTTGCTGAGTCTTAAATGTGAGTTCATTTAAGTCTGGTTATTTACAGTCTTCATGAAATTATGATCAGCTACTATGTCTTCTCCTTGGGCACCAGTAAGAAGATGCTTGCTATCTGTCCTAACATTTAGCTACTTCTTACCTGGCTCCTCTGGAAAAAAACTAATAGGATGTTTACACAGGTTCTTCAGTGGACCACTTTACAACTTTGTGAGTAGGACCGTTGGTAATCTGGGCCTCTAGTGTTCTCCAGCAGCAAGGCTTAACCAACCCAGCACAACCCTCTCAGGGAGTTTTCTACCAACTCCTCGGAATTTCTCATCTAAGCCTAGGGCAATAAGCCTCTCTTTGACTTCTCACAGCCATTCCCATAGTAAGAAGCTGCCCTTCCATAGGGGAATGAGGCACCTCTTTCAGGGTATAGGGAAATCATTGGAGGATCACCATAGTACTTACCATTTTGGCAGTTTTAGTTGGTGAACGAGGACCTAAAATTAAAAAAAAAAAATTAAAAACAGAGGAAACACTCCTAGACCATAAACATTAATAATGTCTCTGATAAAACTTCAATTTCAGAAGGTTAATAATAAACTCTATCTAGTATCAGCTTTGTGTCAGGCATTAAACATCTATTATCCTCAACACTACAACATTCCTGAGGCATAAATGCTAGTATCACTTAATAGTTACGGTTCCTTAAATCACAGAAACAGTAAGCAGAGAGGCAGCAAACTGATAGCAACCCACAAATATCAAACTTTGGTCTCTGTTAGATTTGTTAGAAAACTCTCAAGCATTCACAAAGATATTTCTTTTAAAGATCTATTTGCATTTATTTATCTATCTATCTATCTATTTATTTATTTTTTGTGTGTGTGTATTCACTAGCGTGCTGTTTTAATATTTAACTACTTCTTACCTGGCTCCTCTGAAACAAACTAAAAGGGTGTTTGCAAAGGTTTTTCAGTTGTCTACTTTATGACATGTAGATAGGGCTGTTAGCAATGTGTACACATGGTGGCCAGAAGAGGGCATTGGATGTCCTCCTCTACCTAGTCCTCCTCGACACCCCACCTGTTCCTCGGAGGCAAAGGCAGGCTCTCTGCCTGGCTTGTTATATGGATGCTGGTATCTGAACTCTACTGACCCATTTTGTCAGCCCCATCACAAAGATCGTTTTTACCTGACTCTGAGCATACTGTACTACATCACCTGGAAACTATACCAAAATGGATAAAAAAAGAAAAAATGCAAAAAAATGCAAAACTCTCCTAAGCAGTAAAGTGTGCCTAAAATATAAAAACTAAGAGTCGAGGAGATAAGGAAGAAAGGCTAAACACTAATCATTCATTGGTATGGACTTAAGAAAGTCTACTGAAATTCAACTTTGTAGTTAGTCCTTACAATTAGATTTAAAATGTCTAAGAGTGGTTTGTATCAGTTGATGACCTTGAAAAATTAAATTTCCCCCCCTTTTTTTTCTTTACATAAGCACTGTGAGATTTAATCAACATTTACAGGCAGATTGTAGAGCTTAAGACAAAGGAAAGGCTAACACCTCCCTGTTTTCCTCATACATAAACATGTTAGAATTTAAAATCTCTGGTGTGGTCCAGAGTTCTTGATGAAGTACCTGGCTAAAAAAAGTCAATTTCTATTATCGCTATCAACTGAGAAAATGAAATTAAGAGGATGTGTTTTATTTGATGTAGCATAGTACCATGACTTTCTCTAATCATTTAAAATTATAAATTGTATTTGAAAAAGACTATCATGGGAAGAAATTATATTCATAAGGGACATGAATGAAACCACTAATAATCAACACAGAGCTTAAAAAGATACTGCTCGTGAAACATGAAGACAGAGCCATAAGAAAAATGCACACTAATTGGCAGGGAAATATGCTAGTAGAAGACACCTGCCCTGGCAGGGTGGGCAATGATCGGATATAAATGCTTGGAATGAAGAGTCATCCTTGTGCGGTCACTCACCTCCTCTTAAGATGAGCAATGGCACATCTGCACCGACTGGGAACTGCTTTAGTACTTCTACCACTTGGAGATGTGTTAAATTCTGCACATTTTGGTGGTAAATTTCTTTGATGATATCCCCTTTTTGAAGACCTTGACACCACTGGCTATCCAAAATCATTTTCACCTTCTGTCCAGTTGGGCTGTCAGCAATTGCAAACCCAAAGCCTTTGGGGCCCTTAATCAGAGGGATAGTCACTAGTTCAGGCTGGGAGCTGCCTGATGATGCCAGGGATGCTCTCTGTTCACTTGAATCTGATGGCCCATTGAGACGGTCACTGGCCAAGATTTGGCCTGGTTTTCCATTTTGATCCAAAGCCATTGCTCCTGGTTTAAAATCCTGAGTGCTCATGCATGCCTCTCCCTTTGTTAATGATTGTCCATTGATGACAGGAGTAGCAGCAACAATGTCCACAACAGGATCTTCACTGTCATCAGGAAGTGGATAACCACGGCATAAAGTAAGATTGACATACTGGCTGACAGGTACCAACTGAAACATCTGGACAACATCTGCATGGGTGTGACCAAGGACACAGTTGCCATTGATGTCTACAATAACATCACCTGATAAAATATAATCATGTTAAAATATTAAAACCACCAAAAATAAGTTAATCTTTTTGCTGGAGGAAAGGCAAAAACAAAATCAGAAACCAAATTTGAATTCTGAAACTCTCCAATTGTTTATAAATATTGAAATGAGATTTGAAACACATGTATTTGCTGCTAAGACTTTGCTATAAAAATCGATACAAATGTCTGCATCTTTTAAGATTTATTTTTAATATTTTCATCTATTTGTCTCTGTGTGTGTCTATGTCAATGTGTATGTCACGCATGTGCAGGTAGTGACAGAAGACAGGACGGGTCGTTGGGCTCCCTGGAGCTGGGGACACAGGCAGCTGTAAGCTACTGGGAATGAACAACCTGGGGTCTTTGGGAGAGCAGCAAGTGCTTTTGTTTTTTTAACCATTGAGATATCTCCTAAATGTCAAATTATTAATTATTTTAACATCAAAGAGTTATAACCTCAAAATCAAGTCTATCATTTAAAAACTCTCCAAGTTTTATTGCATTTGTTATGTACTTTCTGAGCCATTACTAAGTGGCTATTCAAAACTCAGTACAGTGTGGTTGGTATTTAGCCCACACAAAAGAAAGTAACTCCACTGGCTACTTGTACAAACAAAATATTTATCAATGTCTCTTAACTCTATTCTAATGCAAAAAAAGAGGAAGAGTAGAATGGCATGATCTCTCATCAGTTCATTTCACTTTAGGGTCTTTTCTGTAGAGATTTTGTATTTACTCTGAGTCTGATTTCAGAGAAAGCAGCAGCAACAACAAAATCAAGATAACCAATGAGTATGTTTTTAAGATACTGAAAGATTAATCAATTCTTGTAAGATTTAATTTTGTCTTTCTCTTTTATAATATTATGCTCATTTTGTACTCATTCCACAGAATTTCAACAATTGGCAATTTTAACACCACCTTGACTTTTGAAATTAGCTATCTAACAACAAAATAAAATAAAATTTCATTATCTCATCTATTTTCTTTTATTTCATATAATTATTTAAAATGTTACTGACAAAGGTATTTTGTTGCACTGAGACCTCAAAAAACAGGATGCATGGTGTTGAAAATGTTACTTTGCAAGGACTGGAAAGATGGCTCAGCCTTTAAGTGCAATGGCTGCTCTTTCAGAGGACCCAGGTTCGATTCCCAGCACCACATGGAAGTTCACAACCATTTATAATTTTACTCTCAGGGTATCTGACAACCTCTTCTGGCTTCCACAGACACTCATGTCATACAGACATAGATGCTGGCAAAACACCCACAAACATAAAATAAACAGTATTTAAAAAAATGTTACTTTGTAGAAATTTGTCTAATCTAAGAGGATATAGAAATTAGATTAATTATAAACAAAGCTTTAACTTTTTACCTCCAAATGAAAAGTTCCTAAAAAGTTTCTAAAGTCCTTATACAAGTATTGAGTTTTTATGCAAATTAACTAACAGCTTTAGGTGAATGAGAAATTGTATTATGAAACCTTGGATATCTATCTATCTATCTATCTATCATCTATGGTATGTGATGTGTTTCATGAACAAATGTTGAAAGGTTAAAATTGAAAATTAAAAAGGAAACCTTTTCTATTAATGTTAAGATTAAGATATTTAAGTTCATTAATTTTAAAAATAAAAGTTAAATATAAATTTCAATTATTTTAGGTTTTCTTTTTTTAAAGTTTCTATCAATTCATTGAAAGGTACATGAGAGATTCTATAACTTAATTAAAAGTAACTTGATATTTGTCATGAAAAAGTACAGTAACAACTGAGTCATCCAAGTGTGAGTTCACATTACAACAGGATATAAAATAATAGATGATTTGAAAAGTCAATCTCTGCAATAAGGAAACCCAGTGGAACACTACCTCTTTGGAAAACAGTGTGTAATCCACCACAATAGTCAGTAATTTGTCTTGAATCTCTTCCAAGGTCTTTAGAAACAAACAATGTCAGTCATATTAAAATATCTAACAATTACCAATTAAAGACTGGGAAAATTAAATACAAGACAATCTAAACTTTATGTAGCCTTATAAAAATAGTGATGATTGTATCTATAATACTTAACACAGTAGTTGAATTTTACTAACTTCAAGTAAGGCCAAGAAAGGGAGAAAAGTGGATTAAAATTAAGAATTTCTTTGTTATCACTAAAAACATTTCAGTGGACTACTTTTCAAAAGAGATGATAAATAGATATTAGGGAGCTATAAAAGTACCCTATAGGAGCTGGAGAGATGGCTCAGTGGTGAAGAGCATTGGCTGCTCTTCCAGAGGACCCAGGTTTGATTCCCAGCACCCACCCATCTGTAACTCCACTCTCAGGGGATCTAACTCCTTCCTCTGGCTTCCTTGGGCACATACATGGTATACATATATGCATGCAGGCAAAACACTCATATACCTATGAAAACAATTTTAATGTACTCTATTATCAATCAAATGATCTTCTGAGATGGCTATCAAATATTAAGTTTCATACAGACAAAATATTATCTAAAAATTATACAAAATCAAACATTAATAAAAATGTCTTAACAGTTTCTTATTATAAAAACAGCCAGCTTTCAAACTAGCAATGTATTTAATTAAGGGATAAACTATCTTAATACAGGAATCTCAAGCTTCAATTACATAGTTTATTCTCTTCATTTATTCACACACACACACACACACACACCACACACACACACACACACATTCACACATTTTTGCTCTCGTTTTTGTTAGTGTACCACGACTCTTCCGGTAATTCTGAAAACCTTGTTACCTGGTGCAATTTTCCCATCCTGAGCTGCAGGTCCATCTTTTAGCACATTTTTCACTTGTAGAAATTCATCAGGCCTATCTCCGCCAATAATGGTAAAACCAAATCCCATTGTACTCTTTTTCAGTGATGCTCGAACAAGGACACCTTTAAGCTGGGATGGATCCCGAGTAAAATGAGATCTTTCCACATCTGGGTCAAAAATAAGAATTATATTTGAAAACAAAAATAATTATAATGAATAAACTGTATACAGTCAATCTTCAATATATTTGTATAACCTAAGTAAAAATAACAACAATAAAAAAAACCCTAAAGAATAGGAAATCACAGAAACTCTGAAGGTACAGGAAAATTTAGGTTTAAAAAGAACTAAATCCTGGATATCTTTCCACTTGCTGATTTTGAACCTAAGAATCAAAAATAACAATTTGGGTTTTTAAGTTTCAGGCCAAGAAATTATCATTCTTCCTGGAGAATGATTCTGGAAAATATGCAAACTACAGGAGAGCGTTTGCTACAAGTTCTCCTTTCAATGATGTCACAAGAGTTACATACCCTGTTTAGGAGGCACTGGCAAAGGGACTTCGCTGCATTCTTTCCACCCTACCCAACATAAGGAAGACCCCACTGGAGGCACTCCACCATGCCTGACTGAGACATAACTCTTTAATTGTGGGAAACAAAGACTAATGTTTCCTGTCATATTCCTCAGAAAGTTAGAACATCTTTGTATTACGTCAGAATGCTTGATTTTAAATTGCTGGAAGGGAAATGTTGAGAACAAAATATGACATATATGATGAAAATGCCATAATGAAGTTCATTACTTCATATGATATCCTAAAAAATAAATTAAAAATTTGCTGGGCTTGTAAACAAAACAAAACAAAAAACCTAAATCCTTGTTGTTGTGTGTGTGTGTGGGGGGGGGGGGGATTGTGACTAATATCTTTGTAGGATTTCTGGACATCTTCAGAAATGTAAAACACCCCTTGTTGTGTGTGTGGGGGGGGAGGGATTGTGACTAATATCTTTGTAGGATTTCTGGACATCTCCAGAAATGTAAAACACCCACCTTCTCTCTGCTTCACTGCCTTTTCTCTAGTTTTTCCCCCTTACCCATACTCCACTACTGTAGTCTCTCTCCATTAAGTTTTGTTTTTTTATAGTTTCTGTTATTTACAGTTAGATGAATTCTGAAAATATTAAATGGAAATAAACTATAAACTAAGTTGCATATTGTCTGAGAAGTGTGGTGGAATCTTGTGCCACCTTGGTCCATCTCATCTAGTCCACAGTCATCCTTGCATCAGGTGTTCATCCGTATACACTGCCACCTGACAGCTGTTAGTATCTAGTCCACAGTCATCCTTGCATCAGGTGTCCATCCGTATACACTGCCACCTGACAGCTGTTTAGTAGCCATCTGGTTGTCAGATCAACTCTTGTGGTAGTGATGCCGATGATTTGGACATATCAAAGAGAAACTGTGAAGTTTCCATTATGTGAAAAGGTAGGGCTAAAGAGATGGCTCAGTGGTTAAGAGAACTTGATGCTCTTGACTTGAG
>CABHPQ010142007.1:44057-63857 GCA_902168405.1 Peromyscus aztecus | reverse complement strand
TGTTGGTGTCTTTGGGAGATCATCAGTTGTTGTGCCCTGTTCTTGTATAGTATGAATGGCTGGTGACCACTCAGAATAATGCCTTCTAATATTTGTTTCAGAAACATGTGCTAGTTTATGATTGTTTCTGAGATTGGAGGAATATTAATCTGAGTATTCCATTGTTGCAACAGGTCTCGACCCCACAGGTTCATAGCTATGTTAGCCACATATGGTTTTAATTTTCCTCTCTGCCCTTCTGGACCTATACATTCAAGCCATCTTGCACTCTGTTTTACTTGAGATAATGTCCCAATTCCTAACAGTTGAACATTTACCTCTTGAAGAGGCCAAGTTGGATGCCAAAATTCTCATGCAATTATGGTAACGTCCGCACCTGTGACTACCAGACCAGACAACAAAACACCATTTATTTTTATTGTTAATTTTGGTCTTTGTTCATTAATAGAAGTTTGCCAAAACATTTTCTTTATGTATTTTCCTGAATTTTCTATTCTCTCTTTCTCATCATCCTGACCAGCATGATTTATTTCAATAGGCATTTGGTTATTTAATTGCTCTGAGCAGGGGTTTCCTCTACGACTGCAGGAACGGTTTGAACTGGATTTGCTGTGGGGGCCTGAATGAGGCCCCTCTGGGAGTTTCCCAAAGACTGAGGCAAAGGATTACTTTGCCTGTCCCTTGTTGATCTACATTCATTGGTTCAGTGTTTTCCCTTACCACACCTTCTACATACTCCAGAAGGAAGGGGCATTCTGTTACCATTGTTCCTTGAAGAAATATTGTTCCTAGGAATGACCTGCTTACAGTCCCTTTTCAAATGTCCTTGTTTACCACATCCAAAATATCTAACATTACTCAAACCTTTTGAAATTGCTTCTCCTACCCACATTTCATCATGGTCATGAGCTTCAACATTAACCGTGTCTCTAATCCAATCTTCCAAGAGTGCAGATCTTGCCTTTAATGGTCTGATTATTCTTTTGCATGCTGCATTCGCGTTCTCAAAGGCCAAAGGTTCAATTATTATCTGACTACCTTCTGAATCGGGGACCATTCTCTTCACTGCTGAAGCCAGTCTTTGTAAAAAATCTGTGAAAGATTCTTTTGGGCCTTGTACAACCTTTGTAAATGACTCACCTTTTTTTCCTGGTTCTTCAACTCTGTCCCATGCATTCAAGGCTGTAGTTCGACATAGAATTAACGTTTGGACATCATATAAATATTGTGTTTGTACTGAAGCATATTGGCCTACTCCAATAAGCTGATCCTGGAAGACTTGTATTCCTTTATCCTTCCATGTTTTTTTTTATGTTTTTAGCCTCATCTTTAAAGTAAATTTGCTACTGGAGCCTTTGACTGGGCTCCAGAACAGCCTGTGCAAGCTCCTGCCAGTCCTGTGGTATAATCCTATTATATGTTGACTAAGAGTTTAACATTTGCTTTAAATATGGGGAATACATGCCATAAGATACTATTGCCTCCTTAAACCTTCATAAATCCAGCATTTCAATTGAAGAGTTGTTGTACTTGATTGTCAGGATTTATTTCAGTCAATTCAATGCAGTCTAAAATTCCTGTATAAATTTGCCTCCCATCTCCTATCCATTCCATACTCCATATTAGACAGAGTTGAAGAACCAGGAAAAAAAGCTGAGTCATTTACAAAGGTTGTACAAGAGAAGCTTTTGTTTGTTTGTTTCCTGTAGAAGTTAATTGACACACAGACCCACAACTGTTCAAGATGCATAGAATAATGAACATTGTGCTGTGGGATGTCTGTCTGTATGCTGTGAATATGTGTTACTCTGATCAGTTGATAAATAGAGCTGTTTGGCCAATGGTGAGGCAGAATAAGGATAGGCAGTACATTCAAACTGGAGAGAGAGGAGAAGAAAGAGAGTGGGGAGATACTGCGAGCTGCCACCAGGAAATGTGCAAGATGTGTAAGTACCAGCAAGCCACAAAGCCATGTAGCAATGCATAGATTAACAGAAATGGGCTGAGCTAAGTTGTAAGAACTAGCTAGCGAAAAGCCTAAGCAATAGGCCATAGAATTGGTAATTAATATAAGCCTGTGAGTAATTATTTCATAAGTGGCTGTAAGACCAGGTGGGACACAGGAATACTTCCATCTACAATTTTGGAATGCTAAGGCCTAAATGGGAGATCTATATCACACTCCATTCTCCCAGTTTTCAAACATCATTGCATAACAGGTATCAGAAAGATTGTAAGAGCCAGAGATATTGTATGACTAAAGATAAACACTGTCTTCTAGACACAGCAGAGCAGCTATACACTTTAACCCAAAGTGATTTTGACAATATGCAAAAGACTTGTACAAGCTAAAGCCTGAAGAAAATCTTAGCCTGAAGTAGGGAAGTGGACAAGAAGTCCCAGCCTTAGCTGAGGAGCTATTGGCTGTTGATAGTTTCTTACATTGCAAGAAATTCTCAAAAAATTACTAAAATATTTAAAAATAATAAAAACTAATGTACTCTTTAGTACATGCAATTCTGAAATTCCATTAATTAAGAAATTCAGAATCCTAGTCTTCAGTTCCTATGTGAGCATCTCACAACAGTAACACATTTTAAAAAGGTCTTTAAATTTAAATTCAATATGTTTATATGTAGCATAGCATTATGTAACATTACTCTTGGGGAGATATGCACAAATGTCCATTCACCCCAGATATGAAACTGATAAAATAATGATACTATCAATTCCATCTAGGTGAACAAATGAGTTTTATTTGGGTTTTATATAGAAATATGGGTGAAGGGTCACTTACAGGAACAGAAGTTGTTTCAAGACAGCTGCATCTCCAAAATCCCTCCCAAGTCTGGATGACTACTAATGAAACATGGAAACCTTGAACACTCTACAGAACTTTCAGGCAGCTCCTTGGGTTGAAAAATGTACTTTCCATGTAGCTCAATTGGTCTGTCTCTTTCGGGCAGTTTGGCTGGCCTCTGCTCCTTTCAGGAAGCTTGGCTGTTCTGTTTCTTCCAGGAGATCAGCTGATCTGAGAGTCTTCTAGGCAGTTCATCTTGTCTCTGCATCTTCTAGAAAGATCAACTGGTTTCTGCTTCTTCCATTCTTGTTGGTCTCTCTTCTTTATACGTGGTCTTGCTGGTCTGTGCCTCTTCTATGCAGCCCAGCTTGCCTAAGAATATCTCTCAGCAATCCTTACTACTTATATAGTCTTTGGGAGGGAGGTAATTTGTGAATCTGTTCAGCTTCAAGAACTTCCTGTTGTTTACTTCCTGAGTTTATGGATATTCTCTGCAGGATGGAAGGATGTTACCCCTCTCCCCTAGACTATTCTGTGCCTTAATGAGCTTCCTTGTAGTATAGATGCCAAGACAGAGGCTGTATAATGGAGGGAATTTCTTTTCTTTTTTTTCAACTTTCTTTTTATTTATTCTTTGTGCCGTTCACATCCTCACTCTCGATCCTACCAATCTCCACCTCCTCCAAAATAAAACAAAATAAAATTTAAGAGAAAAAATGGAAAAAAAAATGAAGGAGAAAAAATTAATCATGGAAGCTGCAGTGGGACACAGTGAGTCACTCAGTAAACTCCTTTATCCATACATTTTTACATGCAGATGTTCATTTCAAAGAATCATTCGAGGTCCATGGTCTTTGCTATACCATTAATGCTGGACCCTCAGCAGGAACTGGGACTCTTCCTTCACATCACATTGCTGCCCTGTGTAGGGGAGACTCTGCAGCCCTAGCTACACAGGACCAACACCCCCAACCCATGTTCCAGCAGATCACAGATGGGGTGGATGTTGGGGTAGGCCAACACAAAGACCTGGTTATCTGCACCTGCAAGGGTTGGTCAGCCCACCAGCTCAACACTGTCTTCACCACTAGGCTGGGCTCTCTAGCATTGTCCTGGCTAGGTTGCCCATTACAGCAATGACCAAGGGTCAGGGCCAGTTCTCAGGCTTTCACGTCCTCAGGGTTGGCTTTCATGTCCTCAGTGTTGGTTCTGCTACACCTACACCTTCAGGGCCAGTTCTACTGTGCTGCTCAGGGGAGGTGTAGGGGCTACTATTCTAAGTGCAGCAGCTGATGAGAGGCAGAGACAGCTCTCACTCTCTTATGACCTCAGGGCCAGCTCTTCCATTTGCCTCAGGCGTTGATGGATGGGTGGCAACTATCCCCTCCCTGACCATGCTGCACATAATGGATGAGTAATAGGAACAGCTCTCCCACGCTAGCAACACCTCCACCAACACAGTCAGCTTTACCATACTGCCCAAGTAAGTTGCATCATGAAGGGAATTTCTACACAACACGTGCTCATAGAGATCAGAGGACAATTTATGAGTGTGGATTATATCTTTCCACAATGTGGATCCCAGGGACCAAACCATGGTTGGCAGATTTGGCAGCAGGTACCTGTACCTAGTAAGCTTTCTTCTGAGCCCCAAATTCTCCAGAGTTAAAAATTGTAGAAATATGTGTTTCCTTTTACAATAGAGTTGGAAATATAACACATCATCAGAGTGCAGATAGTAGCACAAAGCTCTAGAGAATTTGTGTGTTTCAGGAACTATCTGAAATCACCTACAAACTCTCACAGAGATAAACAAATAATATACCATAATTGTTATTCACTAAATCTCAAGGACTTTGCACTGAGTATCATTGTGAGTTTATTTGCACATATTTTAGGCATATATTTAATAAATATGTTTTCTGAGTTATCAAATTTAAAGAAAATGCATATTTCTGAGACTACTATAAGAAAGCAAACTAATAAAAATCTACTGTGGTGTCTGTTATTGTTTGACAACTTGACTACATCTGAAATTAACTAAAGTTCAAATGACTGGGTACACCTGTGAGGAATGTTTTTTCTTTTTTTTTTTTTTTGATTTAAAACATTGGCTTTATTATGTTCTGGTTCTGTTTTATAATGCTTTTCATAACAAATAAAAGGGACTGATGATCAGGGTTAAGCTGAATTACTTATATGTTGGTTGGCTACTATTTTCATATTCAAAGCAGACCACGCTTTGGAGATTAAATTATTTAATGCTGTATAGGAAGACCTGTCTCAAACAAGCAAAATGTATATTTATTGAAAATAAACAATAAAAAACTCAATTGTCCTTTAAAAATAAAAAGGTATTATAAAAAGTGAAGGAACATAAAGACACCAAACACATGTTACAAAGCTGAGTACAGTGGCATGTGCCTGTAAGTATAGCACTTTTGAGGTGCAGGCAAGATGATCCAGAGTTCAGGGCCCAGCCTGGCCAGTCCGGACTACAGACTGAGTTTCAGGAAAGCCAGGGCTACATAGAGAGACCCCTGTCTTTAAAAAAATAATAATAATGAATTTGTAAAAGAAGGCAGTTGACAAGAATATCTACTGAACATACTTTAATGGATACTGACAGTGTGACCCAATACCTGATTTGTGGATGCATTTAAAAAAGTCCTTAAAAATAAAAAGGAGCCAAGCGGTGGTGGTGCATGCCTTTAATCCCAGCACTAGGGAGGCAAAGTTAGGTGGATCTCTGTGAGTTTGAGCCTGATCTACAGAGCAAGATCCAGGACAGACACCAAAACTGCACAGAGAAACCCTGTCTTCAAAAAACCAATAATAATAGTAATAATAATAATAATAATAATAATATATAATAGTAATAATAATGATAATAATAATAAAAGAAATCAGTAAATCCCTCCCTCAGCATTAAATTTAGCCGACTCTGTTCTTTATCACATTTATTTCTTTTCTCTGTGCGCAGGTGTGTGAGCACACCACAGCACACGTGTGGAGGTCAGAGGGCAACTTGTGCGAGTAGGGTCTTTCCTTCCACCACATGGATTCCAAGGATTGAACTCAGGTCATCGGGCTTGGCACCAAGTGTCTTTACCCACAGAGCCAATTATTTTCAGAATGTCAGAAACAGTTATTTCAAACCAACAATGAAAAATAGATTTATTTTCAGCTAATATTTTTAAATTCAAATCCAGGGGAGTTTGAGAACATTAAAAGCTTGTGATCTACCCAATCACTTCATTCATAACTGTTTTATGTGTTAAATAAGGAAATAAAGGGTCTATCTCACAGTGTTTTATTTAAGCATGTCATGTAGGGCTGTGGTTTATTGTTTGTGGTGATGGGAATCTCGCCCAAGGTCACCCACCGTGCCACCATCACGAGTATGTTAGTCTTTTTTTTTTTTCATTTTTCTTTATTAAGAAATTTTCTACTCATTCTACATACCACCCACAGATCCCACCTCCTCCCACCCCAGAGCCCTCCCTCCCAAGCCATCCAACATCTCCACGTGCCCCAAATCAAGGTCTCCCATGGGGAGTCAGCAGAGGCTGGCACACTGAGCCTAGGCAGGTCCAAGCCCCTCCCCACTGCACCAAGGCTGCACAAGGCATCATACCACAGGCACAGGATTCCCAGAAGCCTGTTCATGTACCAGGGATGGATCCCGATCCCCCTGCCTGCGTGCCCCTCAAAACAGTTCGAGCCAAACAACCTTCTTCTGTATCCAGAGGGCCTAGTCCAGTCCCATGGGGGCTCCACAGCTACTAGTCTACAGTTCATAGGCTTCCACCAGTGTGACCGGTCATCTCTTCCCATCATGATCTCGATGTCCCCCGCCTGCAGAATCCCTCCTCTCTCTCGATTTTTTTTCTTAATTGAATCACTTGATATGGAGAGACCTATTTCCAGTCTGGATCTCTCTCTCTCTCTCTCTCTCTCTCTCTCTCTCTCTCTCTCTCTCTCTTTCTCTCTCTCTCTCTGCCTACTTGCTCTCCCTCATTAGAAAGTCCATTCTTTCACTGGCATTATAGACTACTTCTTCAGAATGCTGGAATATACTAAACACCAGCTGAGACATCCAGCTACTGGATTTCTTGGACTTTCTTTGTGGACAGCCATTGCTAGATTAGCTAGACCACACCTGTAAGTCATTCCAATAAATCCTCTTTTTCTATATAAAGAGAGATTCATTTTATAATTTCTGTTACTCTAGAGAACTCTGACAACTACATCTACAATAGAGCAATAAATAAATTTTAACATCCCTCAAAATTAACATATATAAATATTTCTCAATGAACATTGTAATTTTATATAAACTTTTATTACACCCAGAGTGACACAGTTAAAGTAGTAATGTAGTACAGAAAGACAAACTTGCATTTGTGGTGATTATATTAAGTTTCTAAGAACCCCATTAAATTTTTGTTTTATTTCAAATGTACATATAGATATATTTTTCATTTTTAGAAAGAGATATTTTCACATGGTTAAAAAAGGAAAGGTCGCCAGGTGGTGGTGGCACACGCCTTTAATCCCAGCACTCGGGAGGCAGAGGCAGGTGGATCTCTGTGAGTTCGAGGCCAGCCTGGTCTCCCAAGCAAGTTCCAGGATAGGCGCAAAGCTACACAGAGAAACCCTGTCTCGAAAAACCAAAAAAAAAAAAAAAAAAGGAAAGGTCTAAGGCTGAAAGAAAAACATCTCTGTCTAGTCATTAATGTTAGCTTATAGGTTAAGTTAATTCCCAAAGATTTTTAAAAGCCAGTTTTCATTCAGTAAGAGTCTAAATAACAAAAAAATAATATGCCACCGGGTAAACTTTTGAATGGAATCATAAGCAATGGCATTATGAGCTCATTGTTTTGGGCAGCTAATATTTACGAAAGTTACAACTGCATAGTGCTAACAGACAGAGATTTTGACAGACAGAGAAGAAAGCCAACTATGACAGGAGGTTAAGATTGCGTGTACCTAATCAAGAAGTTTAATAATGGCATCATATGGTCAAGAAGCAGGTAGTAAAGGAACTAAGCCATCATGAAAAGTGCTTAATAGTTAAAAATGTTTAATTACAACAGTAATGAAGAACAGTTAATGAACTGTAAGTAAATATTTTGTGAATCTTAATACTTGGGAATTGAATAGTTTTTAACTGATTTGTTCTATAGGCAAAAGATAGTAAAGAAATGGATTTACAAGAGTTAAACATGTTTTTCTTGGGGCATTATTAGAATGAGGGAAAGGGAGTTTAACTGGATTAAAATAAAGGAAAAAATTGTCAAGAAAAAGACTATTAAGAAAGTTATCTAAGGTGTGGAAAGATAGCTCAGTGATTAAGACCACACATTACTCGTGCCGAGGGAACCAGTTCATTTCCTAGCACCAGCATCCTCTGCCTGACTACTACCGGTTTCTACAGCACCAGAGGTTCTCATGCCTCTGGCCACCATGGGTACCTGCATTGACCTGCACATATCTCCTTCACCTATCCAACATACATATAATTGAAAATAACAAAAATAAATCTTCTTAAACTGATACCCATAACAGTTAAACACCAAGTTGAGAGCTCTGCAGGAATGGAAAACAAAGGACATTTTGCATCCTCAGGGTGTTCAGATGTGGCCCCATTCACTTTGCAGTTCAGATCCTTAGAGGCGAAAGGGCAGTGTGTTTCCCAATGGCAGAGTGATAATGCTGAGACCATGCTTGAGGCTTTTCCCAGCTCAGGGATGTTTTCTAACTTTATTCCTATCTATATCAATTTTCTTTTGTTTTTATCCAACAGAAAAGCAGTATCTTTCAAAAGTTGGGACAGAAGCCAACGATTGAGATTTCATTTCCTGAAATTCCCAGAACAATTTTCTTGCCATCACTTGACCCAAGTGTTTCTCCCTTAAACCTCTTCAATTAAAGTACCAAAAATATTTCTGCTAGATGTTAGTTGAGTACACTAGCATACTTTTCAGAATGAGTTGGCATAAGTATAAATTGCAAATGTAGCATATCATGGAATCAAAAAAGTTGGCTAATTTCCTTAATGTTAGGGATTTGGGGTCATGGAAATCATAAGAGGATACATGTTATTATTCATAAAAAAGTATTTTACAAATTTATCAATTAAGCTTAATCTCCAAGGGAACTTAGATTTCTATGGAGTCAGCAATAAATGTCATAAAAAAATAGAAAACAAACAAACAAATAAATCTTAGAAGAAGGGTTCATGTAATTTAATAGGACAAATAAAGACTTTATACTCAAACTGTCTAACCATTTGTTGTAAACACATTTCCTCTTTTTTGTGACTTCTCTGTTCATTTACTGCAGTGGTGACTTAGCAAAGTGCTTTTTATGCAAACTCATCTGTTCCTACATTGTTCCCAAGTTGAAATGTCTATATCTTGCTCTTTGTTTATACCAACACTTTTTATTCCTCTTGACAGTTTGCTCCATGTTTTATTTTGATCAAATTTATTTGTATAAAAAAAAACTACTTTTAAAGTGCTATCTTCCTCTGTTGTTCTTGTTTCAATTACATTCAAGATATTCTCCTAAGGTTCCCTATTGGTTTATATCTCCTTTTAAAATGATTTTGCACCAAGTTTTACAAAGTTTCTATGCAAGGTGAACCACTCTTTGATTTCCTCAAGATACTCCTTAGATATAGTACTACCCATGTAAGTTTAAAAGGGGTCAGTGACATGGCTTCAGCAGCCTGTTCCTGGTTCTTTTAAGTTGTCTTTCACCTCAGGTGTTGTGTTTTTTAATGAAGTTTTCAATTTTCTTTATGTGTTGGCTTCCTGTGATCTGAAAACAGGGAATATGAAATAAACAGAAGCAGATGTTCCTATTACGGCAGTACTTCAAGACACTGATGTTCGTCTTGAACTGTGCTATGTTTTTATTTCCTAACCTTTATTATTTTTCTGTGTTTGTGGTTTGGTGCTTAATTATCTTGCATAGCTCAATACAAGGAAAGAAATAGCTTGACAGGTAGAAAAGAGTAATGAAAGGTTTCAGAGCATATGGAACTGGAGAAAGAAGTCAGGAAGTAAGTGGTTGTGTTTGGGTCTTGTGTCAAAAGCTAATATGGCCCTGGGCTCCTGTTTAGGGATTAAAAATAGAAAGAAAGGTAAGATTCAGAGTTCTGTGAATAAATTCATGCAGACATCTATGTATATATACAAAGATTAGTCAAAGAAAACTAGAACTATAATATCATTTTAAATGGGTCCTCAAAATGTGAGAAGATCCCAGGTCTGGAAATCAAGTCATGACTTTTAGGTCAGTTGCCATAGAAGCCTGTCATTGAAATTCCTTGGTGAAATATCTGTGTGTTTTTTGCTTGTTTTTACACTAAGGCCAAGATATGCTTGAGACCTGCATCCAGACTATGTAGATGTATATGTATATTTGTGTGTGTGTGTGTGTGTGTGTGTGTGTGTGTGTGTGTGTAGTCATAAATGGAGCAATAAGTATCTACTTCGTTGAAGCTTGGGAGAAGTTTTCAGTTTAAGTACAAATTGAGCAACAAAGTAAAGAGGAATAGACTATAAGGCGAGCCAGAAAACTAACAAATACAATACCATCAGTCAAATTAAATCATTCTAAACCCTAAAGATAATGAAGCCATTCTTCAGTTTTTGTTAGAAACAATTACAACCATATATAATAAGTCTCTAGATTGTCAAAGATTAAGTTTGATGAAGTGAAATATATGGATCCTTTCATTGCAAAAGTGTTTCCATTAAGGCTTGCCACATGTTAATATTATCACCTGGATAGAAATGCTGCAATCATGTTTGCATAAGACTTAGAGTACCTAATTCAAACAGAAACTTAATTGAAAGGCCACTCATAGGCTGGGTACTTGTTTAAGGGCATAAAATGCTTGTCTCCCAAGCATGAGGATCTAAGTTTGGGTCCCCACCACTGACATAAATCTGAACATGGTAGAGTACCTCCATAATTCCAGCTCTCCTACAGCTAGAAGAGAGGTGGAGACAGAGAAACCTGGAAGTTTACAAACCAACTAGTCTGGCACCTGCAATGACAAATAAGAGATACCACATAAAACCAGGTGGAAGATGAAGAACCATATTCATGGTTGTTTTATAACCTTACACATGCCAAGGTACATATTTATCCACACTCACACACAAATACAAACAGAGACACACAAAGGTTTTTTGAAGGCATCTCACAGCAGTTCTTTGAGTTCTCCTGTGCTCATGTCTGGGATACATGCTTCTCCCTCCCCAAGTCCCATAACTGTGATGGTGCAGATTTGCTGTTTTAGATCATTAAGACTTCTTTAAAAACCAGCCATATGAGCTTAAAATATGAAGCCTAAAATCCCTAATCAATAGATTTAATCAATAAAGAGTGTATAATCCAATTCATGAAGATGAAGTGAAAGGACAAAAGAAAAATTCTAGAAGCATATTGAGTTCAGAATAAAGTGAAGTTCTCCTTACCTAATACCAGTGTGAAATGTATTAAAGTAATAAGTAGTATGTATTCTTTCTATGATTAATAAATGTAGCTGCTTTTAAATTTGTGACCTTACCTAGAATGCTACAATGAGTAACATTGTCTATAGTCTGTCACTAAAAGATATTTCCACTAACAGCAGACAGACCTTCTCTCATTCCTCTTACTACTTGAATACTTCAGTATTACTTCCTCATTGACAGTGGGGAAGTGGTAAAGACCCTGATATTGGTGACAGATTCATAAATTCTAAGAAGTCATATTCATTCTCTGACAATAAATCTTTCCAGTGATCATTGCGTTAATGAGAGTATTCTTTTGTCAGTCTTTGTTCGTATTTAAGCATTCTTCACCTGTTCAGTATGCTTTTGAGCAGTTATTAATCCTATCATTCAATCTTGGGCTAGAATCTCAGAATGCAATGGCAATAAAAACAGATAAGATCCTCATTTTCCTAAAGTAAGATGATAAATATCTTGGGCCTCAAGAAAAAAAAATTGTGTGTGTGTGTGTGTGTGTGTGTGTGTGTGTGTAGATAGATAGATGATAAATAGATAGATAGATAGATAGATAGATAGATAGAGATAGATAGATAGATAGTGTGTGTGTGTTTGTGTGTGTGTGTGTGTGTATGTGTGTGTGTGTGTGTGTGTGTGTGTGTGTGTTACACACACAGGAAAGAAACCACCTTAGAATATTTCTAACCCAGTCATAATATCCTGGGTTACTGTTCCTCCATCTGTCTCTCTACATTAGGTTTTAGTTTTCATTTAATTAAAATAGCTCTTTTACCACCAGTATTGTTTCTGCATTTCAGGCAGAAGTATAAGAACACTAAGAAATTTTAAAATACAGACTTAATTCCCACTGGTCAAGTTGGAAATAAAATACTTTCACACAGCACAGTATTCCAGTGGAAGCAGTGCTTCATCAATAAGATGGAATGGAATTCCAGCAGTAGAGAGCAATGTCTGCCACATCAGACATTAGATGTGTGGTGGTAAGAATTTCAAAACTGGCCGGGCGTTGGTGGCACACACCTTTAATCCCAGCACTCGGGAGGCAGAGGCAGGTGGATCTCTGTGAGTTCGAGGCCAGCCTGGGCTACAGAGTGAGCTCCAGGAAAGGTGCAAAGCTACACAGAGAAACCCTGTCTCGAAAAAACAAACAAACAAAAAAAAAAGGAATTTCAAAACTGAATTCCCCTGAGCAGGCCCAACATAACTAAGTGATCTCTGTCTATCTGTTACTTGAGAATGATGAAAAGCTCAGTCTCTTCCATGTGAAGTGCAGGTCCAAATCCTAGCTACATCTTACTGTTTTCTTGTCTTAGATCAAGATATTTTATCTTAGGAACACTGGCTTCTCAACTCCCATTCCATTAATAGGAAGGCTGGTTTGGTAGGTATTAATTAACCATGAAAAAAAACAGACAAACGCTCATGAGCATGCCCTCAACTTACAATACTTTACATTCATCCAGAGCTCTATTTATATTACTTGTGTTTTTCATTATGGGACCAGAACATACTGACTATTCATGTGATGGATTCCAAATGTCACAGGTGTCACATGTTAACTGCACTCTCATTCACTCATTTCTCTTGTATATTTCTGCTTTATATTAGTGGGTTAACAGTGCATTGGAGGAAATCAAATCAATCTGTGCTCAATTAAATTTCTGAACCTGCAGAGTTGAAAAGGAAAATTCCACTCACTAGGGCAAAAGCAACTTCAGATGTTAAATGCCTTAAATGGCTACAATTACAATATGTATAATACTCCTCTTTTTTTCAACTCCTAGTGCCTCATCATTTTATTGCCTTATTATTAAAAACACTTTTGAGGTCTCAGGTAACCCCTTCCCTCCCATTGAAAGGCTATTTAAAACAACCCAGAGACACACAGCAAGAAATTGGAGGATCTACTCTGCAGTTTAGAAACTCTATTCTAGCATTGGCACTCTATTGTTAATCTACACAGTCTATTGTCTGGGTCGTTAACTTCCTTGACAGCTGTACCATACCCTTATAGGAACAGTTAGCTGCCAGGCACTCCGCCCTGATAAACCCAATGTTGCTACTTCATTGCACTGCATTTGTAGTGCACTAAATCTGTAAGACCTCGTAAGCCCAAATTATACTGACCAGTGACTTAGAAACTGGGGAGAAGAGAGAATGCTGAACCCATAAGAGAGTGTTTGAGGTACTTAAATACCCTTTGGTTTTAAAAATCTCAGTTGCTAATTTTTGCACAAAGATCACTACATATAAACAGAAAATTACAATCATATAGAATTCAAGAATGGACTATTAGCCATTAGAAGACTTGGTTCTCCTTACCATTTTGTCATAGGCAAAATCCAATATTATGTTCTAGAAAAAAAATTTGTACTTTATTTCGCCTTTATATATGTATATGAATATATTTGTAAGTAAACATGCTTGCCACACCATATATGTAGAAGTCAGAGGACAACTTTGGGTAGTCCATTCTGTCTTTCAATACATGGTCCATAGGGACCAAATTCATGTCATCAGTCTCAGTATGAGCTGCTTTGCCTTCTGAGCCATTCCACTGGCCCAAAATCCAAGACTTCTAGATGAATACCCTAATATATGAACAGGGCATCGGTTCTAGAATATTATTTTAAGGTGTGTTACTTTTGTTTATGTTGCATTTTTTTAACTCTGTGAAGCTGTGTGGCTTTGCCTGTCTAAAGAACCTGAGGGTCTAATATAGCCAGGAGTGGCAGGCAGAAAGAATATATAGAAGGAGAAATCTGGGAGAAAAAAAGATCAAGGAGACAGGGAAGGAGGAGGATGCAAGGGGCCAGCCACCTAGCTACACAACCAGCAACAGAGTAAAAAAGAAAGATATACAGAAATAGAAAATGGTAAAAGCCCAGAGGCAAAAGGTAGAAGGAATAATTTAAAGATAAGAAAAGCTGGCAAGAAAGAAACCAAGCTACAGTGGGGCATTCATAATTAAGAATAAGCCTCTGAGCCAGGCGGTGGTGGCACACACCTTTAATCCCAGCACTCGGGAGGCAGAGATAGGTGAATCTCTGAGTTCATGACCAGTCTGGTCTACAGAGTGAGACAGGCACCCAAAACTACGTAGAGAAACCCTGTCTCGGAAAGCAAAAAAAAAAAAAAAAAAATACATCTGTGTGATTTATTTGGGAGCTAGCTGGCAGACCCCCACCCCCACATCAAAAAAAAAAAAAGAATAAAAACAAACAACAACTGGCACCTATTGTATTTGGTTTTTGGTTTTTGGTTTTTTTGGTTTTTTGTTTGTTTGTTTGCTTTTGTTTTTTACAATATTTGCTCTCCATTTAAGAGTAAAGATTCTTGTATCAGCTAAAGTTGTAAAATAATCTACTTAAAATATGTTAAACTATTGAATATCAATTTTTCAGGCTTTTGACAACTATTTCTTGAAGCATTGGTAGCCTTGAGTAACACTATAGTGATAATTAGTTGTCTGAGTTTATAATATATACAAATGCATTCTCATGAAAATATCTCCACATATATGCGTATATATTGACATATATTTAACATAACCAGGATAACACTGTATTTTCTACAATTACATACTTTTGGCAAGTATTTGTTTGGTGCTCTTAGTTCATAATAATTACCTGTATTTTAATTACTTAGTTTCACATCTGGTCTTCTCAGCTACTAGTTTTTTAATTTGGGTCTGAGGATTTAACTTCAGAAATATTAATAAGCCCACTTTTAAAAATTGTAAAAATGGGTAAGTACAACAAAATTACATGGCACTTACCATATAAATTCTTTGTATAGAGCTTGACACACAATGTACTTTCAATAAATTTTGATAATAATGCTGAGGTCAGTGCCCAGAACTATCTACTGTGGAGAATTACTGTTGCCCTAGCCATTTAAGTCCTTTGCATTTTATCTTCTCAGGTTTCTGGAAGACACATTTTATTATGTGATGGTATTGACATCTACACTGGCAATAGTCTATTGGGTCTGCAGAAGCTCTGTATTAGGGGGTGCTTATTGTCTTTTATTTCTTGGCTTTTTAAAATTCTTAAGATCTGCTTCTTAAATCTTTTTCAGAATGTATTGATTTGTTTGTTTGGGTGGGGCTGGATCACACTGGCACTAGGAAGCAAAATTATATCTTCCATTAATTTTCCCTATATATGTATATATTTAATAACCATAGATTTTTTTTTTGCTGTTTGCTAGTTTTGCCCAGCCTGGGATAGAAGGAACACATTGAGCATGGTAGGGAAGCGTTTCAAGTATAAACTACACCCAAGCCTATTACATAGTTTTCTTGGTTTGTTTCTTTGTTTTGTGTTTTTTTATTATTGCATATGTTTAAAAGTAATTTATTTTTATTCCAAGAGAAATTCACTAGTAGGTAGTTAACCTTCTTAGACTTTTAAGAAGAAAAGAGTAGTTTGTTTTCATTTCTATCCTATTCTGCTGATTTAAAGAAATTTTACCTTATTTTTTTTAATTCTAGAAATCTGTATTATAATATGAGTTTGATGTCAGTCCAATTTGCCATCCTGAAATGTTAAGTATAAAAAATTCTTCTGTAGCCTCTTGCTGTATGTCATGGCATAGCTAACCCACCACTGGGCTCCTGCTTCTTGCAAGGACTCTGCAGACAGCTCATATTTTGTTTTACAGATTTTTTCACCCACACAGAGGACCAGACAATCTGCAGTTCAGGATGCTTTGCCAGTTATTCAACTCTACCAGTGTTTAGTTGCCAGAAAGCTCTTTTTTTGCTGCTTCTTTTACTCATTCGATGGCAATGTTCCTAGATTTTCAGCACTGCACTAAATTTATTTCATTCAATGGATATCTGGCAATAAAAAAGAAACAGTCTCACATTTTCCACCAAATATTTCCAATTTCCACATTCTAAATAATGAAGGGAGTATTAACACAGAAACAAATCTTGGAATGACTAATGTTTTAAGAAATACCTGAAGTACAGCCTTCTCTACTACATCCAGGACACAACTGTATAAAATATGCACATATAATACACAAGATTAAGAAAGCTTTGTATAGTGAGACAAAGATGAAAAGTTTAATAAACAAAAACAAAAAAATCTCAGATAATAAAAGCATGTAGGAACATGGATAAATCTTAATGGTAATTTTCTAATTCCAAACAAGGGAATAATGGTAATGAACCTCCCATATTTGGAATCATAATTAAGAAAACTTAGAACTTATCGAAAGAATTGAAAGAGATGATTCCATTGCTAATCGAAGTGCTATGGGTAAGTGAGATGACTCAGCTAATGAAAGAACCAACACAAATCCCAGGGCCTGAGTTCAGGCCCCAGAGGTGTCTTTGAAAGGTATGGTAGGAATCTTACTCTCAGACTCTGTTTTGCTTTGCAGTTCATGAAGTTATCATTTACTCCATCACAGACTTCTGGCATGATATGCTGTCCTTGCCAAAGTTCCGGAGTAGGAACTGACCAGTTTTAGACTGGAACTTCCAGTAGTACCAGAAGCCAAAACAAATATTTTCTCTTGTGTAAGTTATTTATCTCTGGTAATTTGTTGTCGTTGCATAAGCAGACCAACTTAGGGTATAATTTTGCCACCTGTTATCTATCCTTGATCTTTCTGGCACATTATCTATCTCACTATGTACATTTTATTTTTCTCATTAGACTCTTGATTTTTTATTCTATGGTTTTGATAGATGGAGGAATGAGAGTCAAAGACTACAATATTAAGTTTCAAATGAATGAATAAATAGTAAATCAGAAACACACAGAAATAAAGATAACAAAATAGCTTTCAATATCTTAAATAGAAACAGGTATATTGATTTAATTTTGAAATCTTTAAATGGCCAAAGTGCAGAACTAAAGAAAATGAGCATCTGTTTATAATCACAAATTCACTGTAATACTAAATAGACTTATAAGCAATTTTTAGCATGGAAAAACAATAACTGCATACAGCATTAGTGTGAGAATGTTTATAATGGCCCTAAGCCTTCTGTCTTTAATAAAACTCCCAAGCCCAACTAGCTCATTGCTTGCTCATTTTTCCATTGAACAGATTTGGGAAAGCAATCTTCATGTTAACATTTTAAAACAAAATACAGAACTGTGTGCAGCAAGATTGGTCTTAAATATTTTAATTCAGTTTTGATACAGTATACCTAACAAAAGTGGAAATATGATCAACTTTGTTCCTTTCATTTTTTTATTTCAAGTCATTTTGCAGGAGAAAAATATTTGACAGGACTGGGAGACTATGCTTTGGGACTCTTTTTATAAAACAAAGAGAGAAAGAAAAACATTAATCACCTGGAATAAAGAATGTGCTAATTGCACTTATGCAGAGATTTGTTTTTAACAAAATGTGTGTGTGTATGTTGATGTGGTTTATGTGTATGTGGTATGTGTGTATGTGTACATTTATATATGTATGATGTGTGCATGTGTTTATGTGTGTGTAAGTATGGGTGTATGGGTATGTATGGTATGTATGTGATGAGTATATATTTGTGGATATGTATGTACATGTTTATGCATATATATTATGTATGTATGTATGTGGTATATGTAGTATGTGTGTGCATGTGTTTGCATTTATGTGGTGTGTGTATGTGCACAGTGTTTGAGTGTCTGGTATGTATGTATTTATGTTTGTG
The DNA here is from genome assembly GCA_902168405.1 of Peromyscus aztecus. Lineage (NCBI taxonomy): Eukaryota > Metazoa > Chordata > Mammalia > Rodentia > Cricetidae > Peromyscus > Peromyscus aztecus. Next base: position 45,856 of record CABHPQ010142007.1, on the reverse strand, counting down.
TGTGCATGTGTATATGTATGTGTAGGGTGATACACAAATAGGAAACAATTTTTAACTGTCAATAGAATTTCTCTGGCATTGCTCTACTAAAGGCACAAAGCACAATGCTATGTAATTCTTGCCATCTTCATTAGTTTTCTGAACTAACAGTGGCTTCTAGTACTTAATATCACTATATCTCTAGTAGCCATGTAGCCTGGAAGGTCGTCAGTTGAGATAGGTGAGCTCCCATCCTCATGTAGGTGGAACACAAGCTGCTAAACAGTCTTGTTAATAAAAACAAATCCAGAGCCAGGTATTGGAGTGAAAGCTGAAAGAAGCCTGCCATGTTCTTATGACCAGGAAATCCTCAGTCAAGAGAGAGCTACTTCCTGTATACTCACACCTTATATGCCTTTCTGTGATCTGCCATCTTACTTACTTTCTCTGCCCAGCTTCATCACTTCCTCTTTCTGCCCAGTTCTATCATTTCCTGTCTGTCTGTACAGACCTCCAGACATCTATGGTTAACTAGTGCTGGGATTAAAGGTGTGTGTCACCATGCCTGGCTCTGTTCTCAGTATGGCCTTGAACTGGATGGATCTCTGACTCCTGAATGCTAGGATTAAGGGCATGTGCTATCACTGCCTAACCTCAATATTTAAAATAGTGGCTGGATTTTTTTTCTGATCCCCAGCTAAGCTTTATTGGGGTGCACAAATAAAATATCACCACATTTCCTCTTTTTTGTCTAAAATAAAAAAGTTATAACTAATATAAGAAAAACTATATACATTAAGTACAATAACTATATACAATATATGCAGACAATAAATACATCAACAATGTCTAATCCATTTGCATTTGACAAATTCTGTGAAAATATTCCATTATCTATCCTATTTTGGTGAGTCCAAAGGATTGTATCCAATTTACTTTCTATTCTAACTTGTATTACCAACCAAAAACTCTTAATGTCATTCAAACTTATACACTTTACACCACTTCAGTGAGTTTCTGTTCTGAATTTGTTAACAAGGAAAATTATGACTATAATTATCTAATCGTCAACTCCCTCAGAGACTCGAGAAAGAAATATTATTATCTAGTAAAAAAAGGAAGTGCAAACAAGCGACTTCTAAAAAATGTGAGTTATGACAGAAACAGCTAGCTGCCTGGACAGTCACACGAGATTTCTCTGAAGTGTTGTGGCATCCATGTTCGGCCTACAGGCCTAGCATTTCTGACAGACTCATATGTGAAGCAGGATTTTCTAAAGAGCCTTCCTACCTTGTCTTGGCAAGGATTGGCAATCCTTTCTTTTGTATCCTGCTTGTCCATTTCGGACAGCATATTGTCATCGGTCGAGGTGAGGGCACTTTCTTGCTCAGTGACTAACTTTTGCCACAATGAAAGTAAACTCCATAAGGAGTTTCTTCAATGCCCATCTTCTTCTTTGAAGTAGATTGGTGCTGCCATGAGTAGACATGTCTCATAGTCATAAAAAAAAAGAAAAAAATCTATGTCATTAAAACATCTTAAATAACATATTTTGCAGATCTCTGAAGTATCTGAAGATGACCTGTATATCTAAAATATATTTCTGCTTGACCTTGAAAACATACCTAATATGACTACAAGTTCAATTGTAATGACTAACTACTAATCTGCATTTCTTTATTATCCTAAATAGTTGGTAATAACTTTCAAGGACTAGAAAACTGAATTACATTGTTAAATGAACTGTATAGGTAGAATACCTTGAGCAAGCTTAGAAATATATATATATATATATATATATATATATATATATATATATA
>CABHPQ010142007.1:14520-43423 GCA_902168405.1 Peromyscus aztecus | reverse complement strand
AGGCATTTGCCCTAGAGAGGCATTTGCCCTGGAGAGGCATTTGCCCAGGAGAGGCATTTGGCCTGGGTAAGCATTTGGCCTAGAGAAGCATTTGGGCTGGTTAAGCTTTCAGGCTTCTAGCAGCAGTTCAGCTGAGACCCATTCTGGATGAGGACCCAGAGGCCTCCAGTCTGAGGAAACAAGACCAGCTGAGGATCCGGCAAGGTGAGGTAGCTGTGGCTTATTCTGTCTCTCTGACCTTCCAGTGTTCACCCCAATAACTGTCCTCGGGTTTGATTTTATTAATAAGACTCTTTAAGATTCATGCTACATAGATTCAATAATCAACCTCTTATCTATAGCTTCTTATTTTCTTTTTTTCAAGACAGGGTTTCTCTGTGTAGCTTTGCACCTTTCCTGGAGCTCATTTGGTAGCCCAGGCTGGCCTCGAACTCACAGAGATCCACCTGCTTCTGCCTCCCGAGTGCTGGGATTAAAGGCGTGCACCACCAATGCCCGGCTGCTTCTTATTTTCAAACAAGAACCCTGAAACTAATTTCCTTTGTTTAACGTTTTCTGTGACCATTAACAATTAATAATTTGTAACCAAGCATCCTAAACAATGACAATTATCCATAATTAATTGAATGACCAAAAGCCACCCTCCCCACCTCTTAGGAATGATAGCGTTTGTGTTCTTAAAATTACTTCCTGCTGTTTGGGGGTGAAAGCATCTTTAGGGGATCCTGAAAAGAAAAAATTTCGGTTAATTATCAAGTCCTGGGAGAGGTAGCTTTTTCATTTGTTGTCCAGTCTCTGCATAATGTGAAAATGAAGGGCCTGTCTCAAGTCCTTACTCAAGTAGTCTGTGAGGCTGTATCATCTCAGCTAGCCTTCTTGAAATTGTCCTGAGCAGTTTGTAGTCCAAAGCCAATCTCTGGGTGGTATTTGTCAGCTTGGCAGTATTATCATCATCCTGATGGAACACTGTTATGAGGCCCCATCATCTTTTTGGAGATTTCAAATTTGCGGTTAGGCTTGCTCATGGTTACCTGCAGAAAAATGATAGAGACTCAAACATGAAAACATGTACAGGCAACTAGATGAAGCCTTTTTTCTAGAAATAGTTACTACTCTATATGACCATTAATATCATGACAAAAGTTTAAATATATATATTATAAGTTTGATATAAAATTCATACCTTAAGAAAAGTTTTAAAAAGTCAAAATAAAACCAAAGAATTATGAGATTAGTAGCAATAGAGTAGTCCTTAATTTTGGTTTTCTTCTTTCCCATATCAGATGGCTCTTCTGATATGATACAGAGATGTTGGATTTTCCTTTTAACAAGCATGCTTGGGTTTAAAGAAGGAAAGAGCCATTCTCCAATTCCAAAGACAGCTTTAATTTTTAATTGAACTGGGACTACCTAAAGACCATTTGCATTATGTGTCCTTTGAGAACAGAAGACACAAACATTTAGGAAGACTCATGAAATTTTATTCTGTTAGATTTATGATATACCAATAGGCCAATTTACTCTTTTTCTTGGGACATTTTTTTTTCTGGATGATTTGTCCTTTTTTTTTCAAATGTCTCATTTGTCCAGTGTTCTTCAGATTCCTTAGCCTTCATTCTCCTGAAAGACAAGAACAAAAACCCTTCCCTTATCCTAACTTTGGGGAGGTTCCCTTTTGGCAAGTTATATCTGATTATATGAAAAGCATTTGTTAGTCATATAAATTAGTTTAAATTGAATGGTCATGCTGTTTGGTGAACCATCACCTCTTCTAATCAAGAGGTCTCTCTTGTTCAAATCAAATCATTATCAGTTTTGATGGTATTCATAGCATTTCCTCTTCTATAGAAACAAAAGCAAAACCTCATCCCCAACGTAATAAGTATCATGGTTTCCATTCTGATGCAGGTTGATTTAATTCAGTAGTTTTTTTTTCTATTATCTGAAGTCTCTCCACAGCTGTTGGTCCTTTCTCATTAGCATTGAGAAAATTCAAAGTTAATAAGGCATTATGTAATCTATTTCTGGGGGTTTTTGTCATCCCTTTCTGTTTATTTAACCATTACTATCAATATTGCTATGGCAATAGTAATTGAATTATACAGTACATCACATTGAATGACACCATTGTTAAATGTCATGTTACCCACAGGAACATATAGCTGTAAAAGCAAAAATACTGATTTTTATTCTCAATCTGTGGTCTTTACTCCTACTACATACCACATACAGTGAAGGCAGTCAAGAGATGCATACTATAGTAGTAAGCATAAGAAGTTTAAAAAAAAGTTGAACTTTTGGGGCAACAAAATTTATAAAATTTATAACAAAAATTATAAGTAATAATGCAACAAGTAAAAAAGTAACAAAATTATAAGTAATAATGATCAGTCTATTATACTATGAGCTATAAAGCAAAATTATATTTTAAATTAACACCAAATTCAAATTAGGTTACAGATTCTGTCAGTTCTATCATGAAGTTTGCCATATATTTAAATTAATGCCATTCCAAATTTGTTATTTTTTTTAATGTCTGTACCAGTTCTGCTGGAAGGCCCTTCTGGAAAATTTACTATTATAGGAATACTATTTTAAACTAAGCCAATTGATTCCATATGCTTCAAGAAAATTATCCATTAACAAATGCCAATGCCTAGAAATTATTGTTAGCATATCTGCATTTCTTGAAAAATGTTCCAAGATAATTCATAGTCTAGGATATCCTCAAATTTACCTTCACTGGCTAGTTTATGAATCTCTCACTTTCGAATAGGAAGATATGTCATGGGAATATTTCTATCATATCTTCTGCATGGGGGGGGTAGGGAGTTATATTTAATTGGACCAAATATCATCATAGGTTGTTGCTTAATACAAAGGTAGCATGGACAATGATTTCCTGTTTAAAACAACACAAAACTCCTAATCATAGCATGCCATCTTCCCCTCTGTGATGGTTAATCTTGGCTGTTAACTTGATGCACCTGGGAAGAGAGAATCTTGCTTGAAGAATTGCCTTCATCAAATTGGTCTATACGAGTGTCTGCCTGACACTTGACAGATGTCACTGGCTTGTATGAACCTCATCACCCTCAAAGAGAAGAGCAGAAAGCAATGGAGTCTCTGTCCACACTTTCTTGAATAAGATTACAGTCTTATAATGACTTCAAGGGAAAATTGGTTCTTTTATCAAATGAGAAAGCATGACTTTCATGCTTTCAACCTAGAATTTTATCAAGTCCTGGAATTTCAGGCTTTTCTCTCTCTCTCTCTCTCTTTCTTTCTTTCTTTCTTTCTTCTTTCTTCTTTCTTCTTTCTTCTTTCTTCTTTATTTCTTTCTTTCTTTCTTCCTCTCTTTCTTTCTTTCTTTCTTCCTTTCTTTCTTTCTTTCTTTCTTTCTGTTTGTTTATTGGTTTTTTAAGACAGGGTTTCGCTGTGTAGTCCTGGCTGTCCTGAAACATACCAGACTGGCATCAGTCTCTGGAATTTCAGTTTTTTATCTCAGTTTCAGATGAGTGTGTTAACTGGAAGAATGCTTATCTTAGAACAATTCTGCTTTCATATTCGTGTGTGTTTGTTTGTATTAGTATTTGATGTATGATTTAGTTAAACAGACAGGTTTTTCTAAGATGAACACTGATAAAGGATTGGAAGACAGGAAAAATACAGAAATATGAGAGGCAGGAAAAGGACCCTCATCAAGGAATCTGGTCAGAGCTTCTTGCCAGCAAATAAGAAAGAATGCTGTAAAAATATAAACCTGTGTTGTCTAGGAATCTTACCAGACACTCCTACTGCAGGAAACAACATGACTTAAATGTCTTGTGTAACCCTTGTTGCCTTGTATGTGTCTTATCAGATTCTAATTTCACCCAAGGCACTGCCAGAGCCACCCTTTAACCTGACTTTTCAAAGAGAAAATAAAGTGGGGAAACTATAGCTACAATCTTTGAGTTGTAACTAGAGAGTTACCAAAATGGTATATGTAGCTAATTCTAAAACACTTAAATTCTTTCTTGAAGAAGCTATATCTATCCTTGAATATGTATTACTGTTTATGATTCTTCTCTTTTCTGAGTGATCCCCTTTTCCTAACCTTGATGCTTAAGGTCTATATTTTAAAAAAAATCTGAGCAAAATCTTCAACTCTGCTTCATACTGGTTGGTTCTAAAATTCATTTGTACTAAGTCATGGATCTGAGATTGGCCTGAGTCGATGGTCCTAACAATATGAAAGGTCATCTCAAGGTTCTAGGGTGGCATTACAGAGCTGTCTGTGTCACCTCGCCACCCATATATACTACTGCTTTATAAACACTTCCTAATGTCTTTTACAAATTTAATCTGGCCTTAATCAAACATTTTCATCCATTGAATGAGATTTTTTTACTTTATTCCATTCTTTTCTTAAATTTATTTTAATTAATTAATTAATTTTCCCAGCCCAATCAGTTTCTTTCCCCCACTCCACTCCCCCACCTCCCTCTTCCCCCATCCACTCTGCTTCCTTTCATTTCAGAAAAGGGCAGGCCACCTATGGATATTAGCCAGCCATGGTATATCAAGTTCAAGTAAGATACCTCCTCTCTTATTGAAGCTGAACAAGGCAACATAGTAGGAGGAAAGGGTACCAAAAGCAGGTAACAGAGGCAGAGACAGCCCCTGCTCCCACTGTTATGAGTCCTACAATAAAAAAAAACCAAGTTATACAACTGTAATGTATGTGCAGAAGGCATAGGTCAGTCTCCATGCAAGCTCTCAGATTGGTGGTACATTCTCTGTGAGCCTCTATGAGTCCAAGTGAGTTGATTCTGTGTTTTTCTGGTGGTGTCCTTAGCCCCTCTGGCTCTCACAATCCTTCCTCCTGCTCTTCCACTGGATTCTCTGAGCTCTGCCTAATGTCTGGTTGTGGGTCTGTGCATCTATTTGCATCAATTCCTGCATGAAGCCTCTCTGATGACAACTAGACAATTGAGTACAGCAGAATATCATTAGGAATCACTTTATTGATCTTTTTGTTTTTGTTTTGCCACTCATGTTTGGGTCTATCCTAGGACTTTAGACTATCCAGCCTCTGGGTCCTGGCCCTCCAGACAATGCCAGGTTTGGGCTCCCTCTTCATGGTATGGGTCTCAAGCTGTACCAGTCATTGGTTGGCCATTCCCATAACTTCTATGCCACCTTTACCTCACCATATCTTGTAAGCATGGCAAATTTTAGGTCAAAGATTTTGTGGCTGGCTTGGAGTTCCATTCCCTCCATGGGAAGTCTTTCTTGGTTAAAGGAGATGGTTTACTTAGGCTCCATATCCCCGATTGTTAGGAGTATTAGCTAGGGTCACCTTCATAGATTCCTGCAAGTTTCCATTGTTCTAGATATTCTATCTCATCCCAGAGATGTCCCAGATTCCAGTTGTCTTTCCCAGTATTCTCTTCCTTCACACTTCCCTCATCAGATCCATCCTCTTCCCATGCAACACCTCCTCATAGAGACCTCCCTGTCATCCCCAAGTGATGTCTATTCTATTTCTCCTTCATGGTAAAATTCATGTATCCCCACTTGAGCTCTCCTTGTTACTTTACTTCTTTAATTCTGTAGATTGTAGCACAGTTATCCTTTAGTTTATGGCTTATATACACTTATAAGTGAGTACATGACATGTTTGTCTTTCTGGGTCTGAGTTACCTCACTCATTAAAATCTTTTCTAGTTCCATCCATCTGCAGGTAAATTTCATAATGTCATTGCTTTTAGCCCCTGAGTAATACTCCATTGTGTAAATGTACAACATTTTCTTTATCTATTCTTCTGTTAACAGACATCTAGGTTGTTTCAAGTTTCTGGCTATTATGAATAAAGCTGCTATGAACAGAATTGCACAGCTGCCCTTATGGGTATACGCCCAGGAATTTTATATCTGGGTCTTGAGGTAGGTAGATTACCAATTTTCTGAGAAACCATCATATTGATATTCAAAGTGGCTATACATGTTTGTATACCCACCAGCAATGAAGCTCCACTTTCTCTCCAACATGATATGTCATGTGTGTTTTTGTCTTAGCCACTCTGACAAGTGGAATATCAGACTCATTTTAATTTGTATTTCCCTAATGGCTAAAGATGTTGACTATCTCTTTAAGTGCTTCTCGGACATTTGAGATTCCTCTGTTGAAAATTCTCTGTTTAGATCTGTACCCCATTTTTAATTGGATTATTTGGTTTGTTGCTTGTTGCTGGTGCTGTAGCTTGGGTCTCACTGGACTTGACACCCAGGGGCAGGGGGTGAGAAGATTTGGAGGCAATGACCCATACTCCAGGAGACTGTATGTAAGCTCACCTATTAAACAAAATGTTGGAGTATATATGTGGGGCTGTTGGAAGGATTTTGCTTCTAGCTGCTGTGGTGTTTCTTGGTTGACTCTGGGTAGCACATCATCATTTTTCAATTTGGAAAATGATGGGTCAGGTTTCCTCTGGCCATAGTGCTCTCTGCACATGTCACAGCTCATTATTTGCTTAAGGCCTGGCCCAGTGCTTTGGCCCTACCCATCTCATATCACCTTTGTTATTTTATTTTGTGGCTGCTAGTGGGAAATAGAGTTCTTTGCTCTAATCTTGTTGTCCCAACTTCAGGGATGCCCCAGAACTTGGGCTGTGGCTATCTTAGGTTGGTCTGCCTGACAGGCTCTTACCCATCCTTGACTACCAGCCCTGGAGGATGGGTCCCTGAGAGAACATTAGACAGAGACATCAGGCAGAGACATTATGAATTTCTGTGAATCAGGCTCTTATTACTTTCTTAGCAAGTCCATGATCAGGGCATTCCAGAGTCATCAGCACTTGCAGGGTCATTTTGTTGATGTGTTGCTGCCGAGAAATAAGCTGGAGGAAACACTTAAACAACAGAACTAATAAGAGTAACATTCTCCCAATCATTCCCCATGCTATAATTTTTGAAGGGTCAAGGATTGATTTTATGTGATCCCAAATTTGAGCAAAGAATGTTGTAGACACCTCCAGTTGTTTCACACATGAGGAGTTCAGCCTTAAATTTCATTAGAGAGTTGTACCATAAGAACTTTTTGCTCAATGGTCCCAACTTGATTTCCGTTAACCAGCTACTGGCTTGTGTTATATTTGAGACCAGGTAAGGGGTTAAACAAAAGAAGAATCAGGGATCACAGTTTCCTCTCATCAGCCATCTTAATGTCTGAATTTCTTCATCCAATAAATCTAGTTGTTGTTGTAAATTGAGTATAGCTGAATTGAAATGTGAATTAATTAGCTGTTGAGGGCTTAATGCTTGGGCTGATTCTTCTATGACCATATTAAGTGTAGAGGTGGTGGCTCCTATTTGAACCAGGGAGGCTGTGGCCACAGCCCCACCTGCCACAGCAAGCAGAATAGCAGTCACTATGGCTGCCATTATTATAAAGTCTCTTTATTCTGATTTGTTTCATCAATTCTACCCTATGGAAATTTATTACATTGGTCAAAGATATCCAAAGAAAAGCTGGGAGATGCACCACTACTACCTGTGAGGCCTCCTCAGTATTCCAGCAGGGTCCCAGCTTACAAACGTCTTGAGTGCATTTCAGCATTGGCATGGAGGAATTGGTTAAGATAAAGAAAAAGGTGTTCTTTATGCATACAGGAGTGGCAGAAGGGGCAAAATGATTTCACAAGATAACATTGAGATCATTTGTAACTCTGTCAGGGGCAGAGATGGTATCATAACATAAAAGGATATAATTTCCCCTGAAATAAGTGCCTCCACTTATAAACAGCAAGGGCCTTAAATCCATGCAGGCATGGGGGCCACATAGAAACCAGACCCCAAACACAGTTCTGGCCTTTTCTACTCATCTAATTAGGTAACCATCAGTAGTTTTTGTTGTGCTACAGTTTATAGATCATGAATCCTCACTGTCCTCTGGTGTCTGGATCAAAAGTCCCATGTTAGCCTTGCTGAAAAGGGGGCAGGATACAAAATTAGGAAGGCAATGATTCCAGTTAATAGGTATTTTAATCTTGGTGTTATATTCCGCCAAATTTACACAAAAGGAATAAAATTGTTGCTGAATGCCTTCAGTGATTTTTTTTCCTTTTTCCTCAATAGTGGGACCCATTATTTTGATACTCTGCATATATCTGGTCTGTTTTCCAATTACCCCTTGTTGTCCCTTAAAATCTCCTGTAATGTTACAAGATGAATTGCTAAACATTCTTATTAATAAAAAACCCAGAGCCAGATATTAAGGTGAAGAACTGAGAAATCAGAGGAATAGGACAAGCCACAGCCAACCTTACTTCATCAACTCCTCAGCTTTCAAAGAGACCTACTTCCTGTATACTCATGCATATATGCCTTTCTGTCCATGCCATCTCAATTCCTCCCTCTGCCTAGCTACATCACTTCCTCTTCCTGCCTAGCTCTGTTACTTCCTGTCTGTCTGTACAGACCTCTAGACCTTTATGGTTAACTAGTGTTGGAATTTAAGGCATGTGCCACCATGCTGGGCTCTGCTCCCAATGTGGCCTAGAACTCAGAGAGATCTGGATGGATCTTTCCCTCCTGGATGTTAGAATTAAAGGCATGTGCTACCATTGCCTGACTTCTATGTTTACTATAGTGACTGGCTTTGTCCTATGATCCTTAGATAAGCTTTATTATGGTACACAATATATTGTGGAGCACAATATATCACCACATAATGTAAGAGGAGAAAGGGATGCACCCAGAAGCGTTTACCCTGTGGTGTGCATCAAAGCAAAGGATATCTGCTAAATCAAAGAATCCAAATGAATAATTAAAAGAACCTTGAAACAGTGCATAAGGAAGGCCCAAGATTTTGTTAGTTGTATAAATTTCTGGGGAAAAGGGGGTGGTTACTGCAACAGAAATTGGGATAGGTGGGGCAGGAACAAATGCCCAAAGATCTTTGACCTGAACAATCATTGGTAGGATCAACAACAGGACTGTCAGCAAAGTAAGAAGTCCTTCTTGAGATCTTCTTGATCCATAGCAGGTCATATGTCTCTGATTGGCACCCATATTGGCTTATCTTGACCCTGTGGAAACACAAGCATTTCCTTGCCCATGTGTTAATAAGGGGGCAGGAGATTGCCAGAGATTAGATAGAGGATCTCTCCATCTGACTAGAAGGAATTGTGTTTCTCTGGGAAGAAAGGCCCAATACTTATAGGCTGGGCTAAGTCCTTTACCATCAAGCAACAAGAAATTTCTCTTAAACAGAGCTGCCACCAGGGCCAAGTGTGAATTCCTCTTCAATTCCTTGGGTATTTTTTGTAAATCATTCTTTAGTGAGCACTTTGTTCTTTCTGCAATTGCTTGTCCTTGAGGGTTATATGGAATACCTATGGTGTGCTCTATTTTCCAATCCCTAAGTAAATCCTTAAACTGTTGAAAGATATATGCTGGACCATTATCTGTTTTTATGCTCCAAGGCACTCCCATGACCATTATCATGGTTTTTAATGCCTTGACTGCCTGGGAGACCTTTTCCCCAGTCAGTGCTAGGAAAAGGTAAATGAGGAATATGTATCCACTATTACATGTATATATTTTAAGTTGCCGAAGGGGGTGTGGTGAATAATATCCATTTTCCAGAGAGCTTTGGGCATTAGGCCCCTGAGGATAACTCCCCATCTATTTAGTGATTCCAGAGGTGCTAGGGGGCACAAGTTGTACAAGTTCAGGCAAGATGTTTGCATTGTGCTACAGGTAAATCAGGCAACAGCCTATGCAGGTTATGAGGAGACAAGTGAAACTGTTAATGGAGAAAACTAGCTTGTTCCAATAAGGGCAGGTTTACAGTCATGATGAGCTTGTCAACCCTATCATTGCCTGAAGTAAGCATTCATGGCAGCCCCAAATGAGATTGGATATAGGTTATATACCAGGGATGTCTCCTATTCTCTAGCATGGCTTATAATGCTTTCATGGTCATTGAAATGGGATCTCTAAGAGTTTTTAGTTTAGCAAAGAACAACAGCTTGCATCCCTGGGTCATGTATCGACTGCCTGAAAAAAAATGTTTATGGGCACTGACTGGCTCAACTGCCGTCCCTGATCTAGCTCTACCATAGAGCTATAGTAATAAAAACAGCCTGGAATTGCCATAAAAACTGACATGTGGACCAAGGGAGTTGAAGACCCTGACATTAATCCACACACCTATGAACACATTTTTGACAAAGAAGCCAAAACTGTATAATGGAAAAAAGAAAGCATCTTCAACAAATGGTGGTGGCATAACTGGATGTCAACATGCAGAAGGTTGCAAATAGATCCATATTTGTCATCATGCATAAAACAAGTCCAAGTGGATCAAAGACCTCAATATAAATCCAGTTACATTGAACCTGACAGAAGAGAAAGTAGGAAGTAGTCTTGAACACATTGGCACAGGAGACTATTTTCTAAATATAACACCAGTAGCACAGACACAGAGAGCAACAATTAAGAAATGGGACCTCCTGAATCTGAGAATCTTCTGTAAGGCAAAGAACATGGTAGATAAGACAAAACAACAGCGTACAGAATGGGAAAGATCTTCACCAACCCCACATCTGACAGAGGGCTGACCTCCAAAATATCTAAAAAATTCAAGAAACTAGACATCAAAACACTAAACAACCCAATAAAAAATGGGCTACAGAGCTAAACAGAGAATTCTCAGCAGAAGAATCTCAAATGGCCAAAAGACATTTAAAGAATTGCTCAACATCCTTAGTCATCAGGGAAATGCAAATCAAAATGACTCTGAGATACCATCTTACACTTGTCAGAATGGCTAAGATAAAAAACACTGATAACAGCTTATGCTGGAGAGGATGTGAGCAAGAGGAATACTCCTCCACTGTTGGTGGGAGTGCAAACTGGTACAGCCACTTTGGAAATCAGTATGGCGGTTTCTCAGAAAATTGAGAGTCAATCTTCCTTAAGACCCAGTATACCCAAGGCGTATACCCAAGGAATGCTCAATCATACACAAGCACACATGCTTAACTATGTTCATATCAGCATTATTCATAATAGCCAGAACCTGGAAATAACCTAGATGCCCCTCAACTGAAGAATGGATAAAGAAAATGTGGTATATATACACAATGGAGTACTATTTAGCAGTAAAAAACAATGACATCATGAAATTTGCAGGCAAATGGATGAAATTAGAAAATGTCATCCTGAATTAGGTAATCCAGACTCAGAAGGACAAACATGGTATGTACTCACTCATAAGTGGATACTAGATGTAAAGTAAAGGATAACCAGGCTACAACCAACAGCTCCAGAAAAGCTAGCTAACAAGAAGGACCCTAAGAGGGATGTATGGATCACCCTGGGAAGGACAAATAGATGAGATCTCCATGAGTAAACTGGGAATGGGGTGGGGAACTGAAGGGTAGGAGATGGGGGATGAGAACATAAGGGAACAGAATGGTCAAGCTGGAACAGGGACAGAGTAGAAGAGTGATGAAAGCGATACCATGATAGAGGGAGACATCATGCAGATAGGGAGAAACTGGGTGCTAGGAAAGTTCCTAGGAATCCAAAAGGATGACCCCAGCTTAGACTACTAGCAATAGTGGAGAGGGTGCCTGAACTGGCTTACCCCAGTAATCAGATTGGTGAATACCCTAACTGTCATCATAGAGCCTTTATCCAGTAACTGAAGGAAGCCGATGTAGAGATCCACAGCCAAGCACCAGGCCAACCTCCAGGAGTCCAGTTGAAGAGAAGAAGGAATCAGTGAACAAGGGGCATCAAGATCATGATGGGGGATCTCCAGAGACAACCAAACCAAACTAGTGGGAACTCATGAACTGTAGACCAACAACTGTGGAGCCTCCATGGGACTGGATTAGGACTTCTGCATAAGTGAGACAGTTGTGTAGCTTGATCTGCTTAAGGGCCCCCATGGCAGTAGGATCAGAATCCATCCCTGGTACATGAACTGTCTTTTTGGAACCCACTTTGTCTTGGGACATCTTGCACAACCTTGATGCAGGGGAACGGGTTTGGACCTGCCTCTACAGAATGTACCAGGCTCTGCTGACTCCCTATGGGAGGCCATATCTTGTTTCAGGAGGGAATGGAGTGTGGGCAGGGAGGAGGAAGGTTGGAAGGGCAGGAAGAGAGAAGAGGGGGTCTGTGGTTAGTATGTAAAATGAATTAAAAAATTCCTTAATTAAAAAAAAGAATCAGTGTTCAGCACCATATGATGAATAATTTATATTAAAATTGCCCCTATATGAACAAATTTTTAAGTAATTCCTTTTCTGGCATGAGTCATAAAGACATGTTTCCAATTATAAAATATAAAAATAAATCAAGAATCTTCCCAAGGACAATGTGAAGTGGGAGGTCTGCAATGATTCTGCATTTTTTTTCTTTTCTAGTCTCATTTCACTCTATTGACTTATAGATAAATAAATGTTCTCATATGATACATATTTTTATGCACAGAGTTCTCCCTGTGCTGTAGATAACTCTTCTATAAATTTTGAGATGTTATATTGTTTCTTATATAATTGTTCCAAGTAACAGGCTTTGTGCAGTTTTTATATATTTTCTTTTTATTTGTTTGTTTTTATTTTGTGTGTATGTTTCACTTGGGTATACATATGTGTTCAATGCATGAGACAGTGCTTGAGGAGGCCAGAAGAGGATGTCAGAACCCCTGGAACCAAGCTGCAAATGGGTCGTAGATATCAAGTGGGTACTGAGAATAGAACCCAGTTCTTCTGCAGCAATACCAACAATTGATATTAGCCACTAAGCTATTTCGCCATACCCCTTTATATACTTTTATAAAATACTTTTAACATTGTGTACCACATTATCCTATCTTATCCATCCTTCTTTTCTTATTTCCTCTCCTGTTTCCTAATAATTTCTTTCTACTTTCATGACCTTCTTCTTTTATTTTATTTTACTGATTTTTATATTCCATCAATGAGAGAAAACATGTGACATTTGTCTTTATCCATTTTGGGTTATGAAAGGCAAATTTAAACAATTTAGAAATATGTGGTTCTAATATTAGTTTTGTGATAACTATCAAAGAGAGTAAAAAAGGTATTTTGTTAGTAGATAGAAGTGTTTAGTCCTATTTGGTAATTAATCAAAGGATAGCACTTGAACTGTATAATGGTGTTAAAATGGCCCTACTAGATATGATAAGTGAGTAAATAAAAACCCCAGTCCCAGAAAGATGTTGTTTCCTTTGGAGTTGTTGACCAGTGAGGTATTACTGACTCCCCAAACATTATTATAAATTATTGTCCATGCTGTTGGTTACCCTATAAAATTTCCTCAAAATTTAGAACACAAAACTTCTGAAAATGTTTTACTCCATTTGTTTAAAAGTTTGTTATTCCAATCTGTAGCTTAATCTATTTCATTAGTGTTTATTAGGTTAAATTTAGCTTAGCTAAACTATACAAAATACCATATTAGATGATATTGATTGCCAACATGACATTTAGAATTATCTAGGAGACATATTTGTATGTTATCTGTGAGGGTGCTTGAAGACAAGATTAATCAAGGGAGAAGGGCCTGCCCTCAATGTAGGTGTCACCTTCTAATAGGTGATCCAGATATGTAATGGCTCTAGGAAAAGGCATTGCTGTCTGTCTTCACTTCTTCCTGAGCAACTGTCTCTATCTCTGATGATGCAGCATCCATTATCCTCAGATTTCCAAAGTATATTGAATACCAGCATCTTCAGGGAGCCTCCAGTACATAATCATTATATTGGAACTACAGAGGAATATTGTTTTGTGGACTGAATAGCTGAGAGATTCTCTGTCTTTCCATGATACATATGGCCACTGTTGAGCTACCCAGTTCCTATATTTGATACATATTAAAATGTATTTATGTATGAATATATATGCACATATATGCATGTGTACTCATATTCATCACCTGACCACTGATATTGTTCCTGCAGAAAACAGTGTCAAGTGTTCCTTACTTATGTGAGTAAAATAATGGTGCAAAAATTGAGAGGAGCATCTGCACTTTGCTGAGATGTAGTATTACGTAAGTCTTGATGGATGCAGCCTCATGGGTAAGGGAGGAATTATAGTTTCCCTTTTCTAAGTTTCCTTAATTCTAGCTTGTAAAGTTGAGTTGACTCTTGCATTAATTTAAATGGAAAGTAAAACCTGAATTTTAATTGATCTCACATTTTATATTACTTAGTCTCAAATTTCAAGTGTTCAGAAACTTGAGAATGCCGAACTTTATCAGTTCCTAAGTATTAATTTAAAATATTATGTTGTTATTTCACTTGTTCCTTCCAAGGAAACCTCAACTAATGGAGCAAATATAAAAACATATATTTGAAATTTTGGTTGAAGGTTTTCAGCCTGCAGGTCCTTAAGAAAATAATGAATATAAAAATAATACTTAATCGGTTTCACTAGCAGTCGGAACATTCCAAAAGTAAATTAAGACAGAGCCAAAAAGTAGTCTGGGAATGAAAATTTTCCGTAACAAAATTTTAATTAACAACTTGCTATGAAGTACTAATTTTGAATTTTATGGGTAAAAAAAAGGTAACATTTGCTGTAGATGACTTCAGTATGGCAGAACTGGCATAAGCTCTAAGGTCTTATGTGACATGGAACACATTAAATGTCATGACTTTAACAATTCAAAGTCTAAGCTGTCTGGAAACAAAGGACATAAGTTTTATAGTAAGCATGATTTTTACCTTTAATATCTGTTTTAAGTATTTCAAAAAGATATCTTACTGTCCCAGTGTTCATGTATGAAGACTGAAAGACTATTTTCAAAACTTCCGGAACCAATTAAGAAATTTAATATTCTCCATTAAAAACAATCTAACAAAAGTTTAAAAAATGAAAACAAAACAAACTGAAAACCTGTAAAGTGTTAATACTCATTCCTTGTTTATTGCTGTCATATCATGAGACCCTCAAATTATAGTTTCATGCACCTATACTCTATAAATTTACTCATTACGATATGTTCTTGAATATAAAAATATTAATATATAGGAAGACCAGAAAAATAATTTCTAAAATATTAAAGGCAAGACAAGGAGATCATGACAGAATGATGGGGAAATAGAGCCAGATAAATACTTTTTGTGTAATTACCAGTCAAAATATCAAAGTGTCCTTGATTGCAAATAAATTGTCCTATAGTCAACACAACCAGAGGCTGCAGCTCAAAAGCATTTCCTCTTCTCCCTTGTGTCTGAAATTCTTGCAAGTTTCCACATCTATTCAAAATATTTGTATGGCCATATAAACTTAATAAAGGAATATACATCAAACAAATTAAAGTGACAAAAAGCTTAAAAGAAAACTAGGTGAGACAGTATTCATGTCAAATATTGTTGATTTTTCAATGATTTCCAAGAAAGAAGAAAATTATAACAAAAATATCCCCGTTTGCTTTAAACCTACATTTGAAGTCATGTCTAGAAAGCAGTCAATTCTGACATATATATATATATATATATATATATATATATATATATTTCACTAGCCTTCCAAGTTTCTAGTGGTAGTTAGCAGAGTGTAGAAACTTTTTTTTTCTGATAGAAATATCAGTTGAATCATTTGAAGATTCTAGGCAGAGTTTTCTCTCCAAAAAAGCAATAGGAAATATACTTCAATTAACAAGAAGCAAGTATACATTTATGAATGGTGAATAGTAATAACTGAAGAACATCTATATTTTGGTCCCTTTATGAAATAAGTACTAATTGGGGATAAAATAACTAACCAAAATAAATTATGACTCCTCCTCTTTGGTTGTTTTATAAAAAGCCTTATCATGATGACAAAAAGAAAGAGTACTTTAGCTTCACATCAAGAGCCAAATTTTCACAGAGGACAGATGTCTCAAGCATAAATGGGTTGTGCAGTTAGTTGCAAGTCAATGTAATATAAATTCCTGACAAGAAAAACATTTTAGTGAATGGTTCTTGAGCAAGGAACATTGCAAGGCATTGGCATAGATTATATTTCGTTATATTTTTGTCTGTTTTAGGGTCATTGCTTTACCAAGCTGTCAATACATTTCACTTAAACCCATGTACTGAAGTCATCTAAAAAATGTTTTTTTCCTTTCTGCCAGATTTAACTACTAGGGAATAAACACAGTTGTGGAGCTAAATATATACACACTTATATATTAATCAAGTCTATAATTGTGCTCTTCCATGTAGTAAGTATCAATGTTTAGAGATACTACATAAAATTCATGTGTATTCAGACGTTCTACATTAATACACATTCAAGCCACTCCTTTTGTGGCACATCTTCTCTCTCCTCTCTCTTACCTTTCCTTTCTCTACTCCTTCTCTCCTTCTTTAATGTGCCTGGTCATCATGCATTTATATCTATATATTGTTCCTTAACTCATGGTAATCTTCATAGATTATATATTAAATGCTGATAGTATTAAGTTAATTGTTGGTGTATTAAGATTGCTTATATCTGGACTTCAGAACTCCTACAAACGATGACAGTATTTTTGAAATCTCTGAATGGTCAGAGAAAAAGGTGATATTCACATGATATAAAACATGTAGGTCTGTTTGTCCTACTGAGTATTGGAACATTGAGATTACATAAAATACTAAGGGCTCTGTGAATTGGTGACATCTAAATATAACCATCAAACTGTTTATTTAACTTAACATGAAATCTGTTCATCTTTGATTTTTGGCACAAGTTACCAGGTTGTCTACAATGATTTCTCTTTAGGCTAGTAAGAGGAAATCTCTGTTGGTTTAGTTGTTTGTGTCCTACAATTCTATATTTTGGGTTTTCTGAACAGTGCTGTAGACCTAGGTCTGATTATTTCATTTATTTGAACAAATGTACCTTGGATCACGGGCAAGATGTAATAGCTTTGGAAAAGATAATGTCCCAAGTAAAATCTGGGTAGCAATGTATCTCAATACCATATAAATTCCAGTACAGCAGTTTAGACAGAGCAGGGAGGCCCTCTGGTACCAGTATTCTCAGAATGGGTAAATCTTGAAGTATTTCAAGAGGCCAGATATGTTCAATCCCCTCACAGCAAACACTGTGCATACTTTCTGTGGAACCTTTACTAATTGTTAAAATGATCAAGAAGAAACTAATTTCTTTTGTGTGTATAAAGAAGTTAAATTTTCTTTCATCCCCCCATCTTTCTTCAAAGCTCTCCAAGTAGCTTTGAAATGACTGATATTTAAAGGAATTACTAAGAAATATATTCATACCTCTTGAGAATTATTACCAAGGGTGCTTAAGAAGGGAATGTGAAAGGTCATAGAAGTATAAATAGGTTAGAATGAGGGGTTTACCAGAGATTTACAAAAATTACCTTGATTTTTATTTTACAATTCAAGAATATATGGTTTATATACCCACGTAGAGTTTTTTGATTAAATGTTTAAATCCTAAATCCACCAAAAATCAAACAACATTTTGTTATTGGATGTTTTTAAATTTTTTGTCCTACCCTGCTGTGGGATGTTCTGTGTGGCAAATGTGTTGCTAATAAAACACTGA
This sequence comes from Peromyscus aztecus, assembly GCA_902168405.1. NCBI lineage: Eukaryota > Metazoa > Chordata > Mammalia > Rodentia > Cricetidae > Peromyscus > Peromyscus aztecus. The sequence continues at coordinate 25,844 of CABHPQ010142007.1, read as the reverse complement.
TTGGCCTGTGGCTAGGCAGGAAGTGTAGGCGGGGCTAACAGAGAGAATAAAAAGAACAGGAAGGCAGAGGGACTCTCTGCCAGCCGCCACCAGGACAAGCAGCTTGTAAAGATGCCGGTAAGCCATGAGCCATGTGGCAAGGTATAGATTTATAGAAATGGATTGATATAAGCTATAAGGACAGTTAGCAAGAAGCCTGCCACGGCCATACAGTTTGTAAGCAATGTAAGTCTCTGTTTTTACTTGGTTGGGTCTGAGTGGCTGTGGGACTGGCAGGTGAAAGAGATTTATCCTGACTGTGGGCCAGGCAGGAAAACTCTAGCTACACTACCCCTTTTCCTTTATTTGCAAGTGAAAAAAGAAAAGAAATGATTTTTTTGTCTTTTTTCCAAATTTTAGAGTTGTTTCTTTCATAGCTGAGATCATTCTCACATGGCATTTCTATTCTGAAAAACCACAAATATGTGCATGTTTTTTCCTCATGAAGATTTCGGTGGAAAACTATATTGAAAAGAAGCTTACAAATAAGCTGTTGTTAGATTCCCATGAGCTAAATGCCATGGAATTTTGAGTACATCCTCAAAACTTCTCTTTGAATTTACTCTAAAGGGCACTAAAGTTTAATTCATTATTAATGGTTGGGGGGCTATAAAGATCACCTCTACCAAGTATATCACAGCATATGTAGCTGACATAACTGTGCATGCCTGACTAAATCCCACATCTGATTCAGATATCAGATAGGGTACTGGCAGAGAAAGCTGAGGAGCACGGAAAGTGTTTTCTGCACTCCTGTTACACTATACTTTCTCCTCATTCCAAGGTTTCAGTATCCTCTCAACGCTGTCACTAAGGCAAAAATACCCCTGACTTGTTCATGTCACAGCTATTCTGCCCTGTTCTAAACCATTAAAATCCACTGTCATTTCTGTCAATGATGGCACACTAGGTTTGAAGGCTAAAATTTTAGTGTTTTTATCCAAAAATTTTAGAACCCTATAATAAAATCCTGTTGCATAATATGCTACTACTATTATTATTACTGATTTTAACGTAATAGTATGTTTTCTGATAAAATATGATTTACTTGGAAAGGACAAAACAAAATAAAACCATATTTTGTGTATTTATTTCCAATTTATTCCAAGTCAGCAGACAGAATCAAGGTCTACTTTGCACATACAATTCACCTCCCATGGACTTCAGAAATGGAAAGGGGGGATCAAAGCCCACACTTACTTTCTTTTAATGCATGTCTATCATGTTAATATATAATTCAAGATGCTCAGAAAGCGATGTTCATGCATGCCACACCAAAGTGGAACTGGGACAGCATTCCATGAACCCAGACAGATGGCTAAAAGCATTTACACTGTCTTCCCAGTGCCAGGTGTCTAACTTAAGCTTTATTCAGTTGAAAAAAACTGGTATTGGAAGAGGGAAGCCTGGGGTGGTTTTGCAGCCAACGTTAAAGTTGGGCTCAATGTAGGAAGCAGACATCAGTGAGGCACAGATTTTAACATATTTTCATAACTTAGAAACTACTGAAGGAACCATGAACTGATGAGAAGAGCTGAACTGCTGAAATTTTTACTGTTTTTAAAGATAAAATATAAATTTTCATTATAAAAAACCCTTGCATTAAAAGAACGCCACACATAGAAATTAAATATACCAAACTCTGTATATCTCAATGAGCTTCAACTCAGTTAAGAGAAGCGTTGTGAAATAATCTTTTTGTACGCTGTGAAGATGTATCATTTGGATTGGTTTAAGAAAAAGTTATGACTCAAGAAGAGGGGATCATTTCTTCTTAGAAAGACCTGCTGAAGACTTCACAGAGGCCAGTGAGACTGCTGTGCCAACAAGACAGTTGAATTTTATTTTTAAGCAAAAGACTCTTGTTGTGGATATCACTCTGCATAAATAAAATGTTGATTGGCCAGTAGTCATGTAGGAAGTATAGGCGGGACAAACAGAGAAGAGAATTCTGGGAACAGAAAGGCTGAGTCAGGTGACTCTGCCAGCCGCTGCCATGAGTACCAACATGTAAGGTACTGGTAAGCCACGAGCCATGTGGCAAGATATAGATTTACAGAAATGGATTAATTTAAGATAAAAGAACTAGATAACAAAAAGTCTGCCACGGCCATACAGTTTGTAAGAATATAAGTCTCTGTGTGTTTACTCAGTTGGGTCTGAGCAACTGTGGGGACTGGCGGGTGAGATTTGTCCTGACCATGGGCCAGGTAGGACTGGAGAAAACTCCAGCTACAGACTCTGGTTCTCTCCACACCCTACTCTAGCTTGCAGTTACTCCCCTGCTAATACATAACTGGGATTTAGTCACCACAGCTTTTCTTGAAGCCTAAATAAAAACATTTATGTTCTCCAGTAAAAGAGATGACCTGAAAAGCTTTAGGAAGTCACTTTTGGCTCTAGAGGACTGGCATTAAGAACTCCCAGCAGAGATGGGAGAACTCTTCCTTCACTATGCACATTAACCTGAGCCTGGGCTGAATCTCATCACTGCAGTGTCGTCTGAGAACCCATCTGACTGATGGGAGGATCAGCTGTTCTTCTGAACTGTGTTCAGTATCCTGGGGAATGCACTGTTTTCATCAGTGCACCCTCCACCACTCCTGCATATTATGTGACTTTTTATTTTTTCAGTCTCAACGGTGCAACCAAGTGAAGTGTGCTTTAATATTAGTCTTTGACTAGAAAGGATCAAAAGGCAAAGCAGTGACAAAAAGTATTTCTTTGATGTATTTTTTATATTTCTAAAAGGGAAAAATAGGGAATCTGAAATGGGTTGCTCATTCTTTAGTCCTAATTTCTGGCAGGCTGTCTTTTTCCATAAAACTCACACATTGAGTGGAAAGATGGAACATCATAATGGTTTTGTGGCTCTCATTCTTCTCTATAAATGCTCATAGAACTAATGAGCACCTTCCCTACAGGTCTCAGTTGCAGTATTTGCAAATGGACTTTGAACAATAAAAACATCAGTGTGTGAATGGATTTTAAATAAAGTTATTCCTTTAATTTTAATAGATATTAAATGTAATAGTTGAGACACAATTTGAATCTAGCCTCATAAAACTTTATGCATTGCTAACGCTTCCCAAATAGAGAGGAAAGCTTAAACAGTGACAATGCTGGGAAATAGCGCTTATTTGTGTTCTTAATATCCCCATTGAACTCAGCAGATAGGCATATCTAAATGGCCTTGACACTAGAATCACTTTAAGGATAAATGGCACTGTACTGAAAATTAATTTCAAGTGAGCAGGAAGAAAAATAACTAAGCCCCTATCCATGCTTCTAAGACCCTCCTCCCCAAGTTTCCTTATGTGTGATATAGAAAGGATGGGCCTGTCAGGCAAACAGCCAGATGGTATTTGAAGATTTCTCAGAATCACTCTATTTTAGTGCTCCAGGAGTGATGCTGGCAGTTCAGAGATGTGGGGTTTATTTTTTCTTTATACTAGGTCCTTTTGGGAGATGTGTTAATAAACTGACAGAGACTGTCCAAACAGAGAAAGTGCAAATTATCAGTACAAAAGCCACATGTGGGCAAACTCTAAGAGAAAAGTTGAAGAGATTAATTTACCAACGGTTACATGTCCCTAAATTGCTAGAATTCAAGTAATTATATAACAATCCTCAGATATTAGCACTACAAGGGAAGGAGACAAAATTGTGATAATAACATTATTTCAGGATACCTGGCCATTCTATGAGGGAGGGTATGCTAACTCAGTGTCCTCAGTGACAATTCATGGTTGAAACATTAGTAGTAATAATAATGCATACTCTTACTATCGTTGCTAGCACTTGCTACAAGCAAGGCATTGGGTTAAATGTCCATGTCTCATGTCATGTTCAGAAAAAAATGAAATTATCATTACACTGTCTTATATTAAGGATCTCCGTTTATAAACGTATAAGTACTTCAAATTAAAAAGCTGAATGAAACTTGAAATTTTCACCATTAGTCAAGAAAAGATACCTATATTTTATACTTTTTTAATAGAAATACAAACCCAAATTTAGTTCAAATTCAATTCAACAAAAATGGAAAGGCAAGGGATCTTTAACAGCTGTATTGGGGAAAATATCTTAGCATCCCGTTTTATTAATTGATTTTAAACAAAGAGAAATTGGAGCTCTTCTTACATTCATGACAAGAGGCAGTTTCAGGCAAAACAAACAGCCCTCTGAAAAGCCACTGCTGCTTTCTGGAACCTGAGTGGACCTGTGGCCTTGCTCTTGATGCTTCTGCATCAAAGAGTTGGATCCCGAATACTGGGGAAAGATAAACTTAGATTCTGAAATCCACAGCAAGAATTTTATAAGGATTTCTGCTATAGAAGGGCACTGGAGGGATTTACAATGGTAAGATTTCTAAAGTCTTAAGAAAGGGGATATCAGAAACTAAGAGTCAGGGCCAAGCTTGAAAGTTTAGCCCAGCTGATCGGATTACTAAAGTTTCTTAGTGACTGAAATCATGTCTTACTATAATTTTGTGTGACAACTTTTTTTGCGAAAAATGTAATGCACAAAGAAAAGTGTTTAAATGCATTGTGATTGATACATGTATGTCTGTAATGTGTGTTATGTTAAATCAGTAAAAGTATACTACCATGTGATGTATAATTTTAATTTTCTTATTATTTGTTTCATTTTCCCTATAAAAAAAAGTTTTGTAATATATAGATAGCAAATCATGCCTCTTGAACCCCCTAATATTTTAGAAGATGGGAGATGTCAAAGATAGAAATGAAACATGAGTGGTAATAAGAAAACCCATGGTGGTCTCATTTGCTTCAAGATGACTAGATCAGCTTCACACTTCACACACACACATTCTGCTTATGGCTTTGTAGCTGGAGAATTTTCTCTCCAGGTCCCGCCAAACCCCAGCAGTCCGACAGCCCACTTATAAAATAAACACATAGACACTTATATTATTTAAACTGTTTAGCCTAATGGCTTAGGCTTCTAGCTATCTAGTTCTTACATCTTAAATTAATCTATTTTTATAAATCTATACCTTGCCACGTGGCTTGTGGCTTACCAGCGTCTTCACATGCTGCTTGTCACGGCGGCGGCTGGCAGTGTCTCTGCCTCAGCCTTTCACTTCCCAGAATCATTCTCCTCCTTGTCCCGCCTATACTTCCTGCCTGGCTACTGGCCAATCAGTGTTTATTTATTGACCAATCAGAGCAATTTAACATACAGACCATCCTACAGCATGGCTTCGTGTGGAAAATTCTGTGAGGAAGATTTTCTTGGCAAAGTAGTACTTCACATGTACTATAGTTATGAATGTAGTTAGTTGGTTACGATTCTTTAGACCACTATAGATTTCAAAAATTCCATTAAAAATGTCAAAGGATAGAGAAGAAATGTTGGTAGCTTTTCCTCCTGTATAAGGAGTTCCAGGTTGAAGATCTCTGAAGGCATCACTAGATTCTTGGTCCAGAGTATACTTGGTCTTGGAGTATACTTACCTATGACATATAACAGTGCTGTTCCCATCTCCAATCAGCAGAAAGTCACATATCCATGCGCATAAAGATACATCAAACAGTAATGTAAAAACAGGGCTCAGATCTATCAAACATCTCTCTGACTGAAGAGTGTTAAGTGCATTTACTTTTTAAATTTTTTAATTCATTCTATTGACTTGAGGGGTTGAACGTCCATGCCAAAGCATGCATTTGAGATCAGAGGACAAAATGCAGCAGTCAGTTCTTCCCTTGCACCACGTTGGTTCCCAGGATCAACCCAGGTCTTCAGGCTTGGTGGCAAGTTCTTTTTTCATCTTGAGCTGTCTTGCAAAATCTTAAGTACATTTTCAAAATCAAATTAAATGGAACATATCTTTCTGCAGTGTGAAAACAGCTAATAGGTTTCCCAATAATATGGTTTTGTTGTACATTGGTACGAATTTCTTTCCAAACTATAATGAATAGTGGTGAAATTCAGTCTTCACATTGAAATTATTTATATTTCAAATTTTGAAAGATGTTGTGTGTTCTTTTTATAAGGTAATTGGATTCAGTTTAACCCAGTTTGTCTTCTTCCTTTTACTATTCCATACCATGAGTATTCTGGAAAGCTTCCTCTGTTATTATTGCACTGTATTGTTTTGAGTCTTTTTTCAGGGAATGAGGATTGCTGGAAAGATGTCTCAGCACTTAAGAAATTCAGTAATCTTGTAGAGGACCCCGGTTCAGCATCCAACTCTCACAAAGTAGCTAAAAATATCACCAGAAACTCCAGTTGTAGAACATCTCACACATAGAACATCTTCTGGTCTCTGTGGGAATTGCACACATATGGTACACATACAGACATGAAGCAAACTTTCACAATTATAAACTTAAAACACATATTTTTAATCATTTGTATGTGTTAGGTTTGCATGTGAGCACAGGTGCCCCTTCAGGCCAGAAACATTGGAAAACTGTGAGGCTGAAATTACACATGGTAGTGAGCTATTTGACAAGGGAGGCAAGTATCAAACTCAGGTCATTTACAAGTGTAGTGTGTGTTCTTAACACCTGAGCCATCTCTACAGTCCCTACACTATATATTTTATCGGATGCTTTAAGTTCCCATTTTTCAGTCTCCCAATTGCCATAGTTGGTTAAGATATATTTTCTCATTAAAAATAATGTTATTATGGGTTAGCATTCTAGAACAAGCTATCAGTGCTAAAGTTCAAGGATGATTGTGTTTGTTTGCTTGCTTGTTTATCAGGATTATTAGTACTTTCACTCTGTGGGGAAAGTACTTCAACATCTAAGAAGTGCAAATCATGAAACTATTGAAAGACCAATTCACGGTGAGGAGATTGGTTGAACTCCAGAAGTTGGCAAAAATGCATTGTTGATGGAATGTCATGTTAACATTGGTCACTTCTATGATCCAACTTCATTCTCCTTCATTGTTTACAGGAAACCTTGCTGACTGTAGTTTCCCTGGCCTACAACTCATGCCTTAAACAAAATTCTGTGTCTTATTTCATTATAGAAGATAATAAATCCATGGTATTTACTCCAATTTTGGTTTATACAACAACAAAAACTGTAAAACAGATGCTTAAAAACAATAATATTTTAATCAAATAGGGCTCTGCAGTGTTCACTTGATTTTTCTGCAATTTTGCCTACTGACTGACAAAGATAAGCAAATTTTCAATGAACAAAAGTTACACACAGAAGAAAATATAATTTCATAAAAGTAATTGTGTGCTGTAATTGTGTTCATTCTCTGGAAGAACAAATAACCAAAACCTCTAACTTAAAGCATTTGGTGGTATTTATCCTTCAAGAATTTTATTTTGAATTATTTTACCAGAGCAATAATGTAGAAGGGAGAGTTGGGACAGTATATGTGATGAATCTCCAGTGGTGCTTATGCCACTGATAAAAATTTCTATTTATCTTTTGAATTGAAACTCAGGACTATGTCTTTTGGGACAAAAAATGGTAATTTAATGAGAATTTATTCCTTTGGAGTTAAAAGCTTCCTTATAATTTGATACTAGAAGGCTTTCTAGTCAAATATTAGGACATATTAAAATTGTTGAGTATTGGCCATTTTCTGAAAATGCAGAGATGGACCTGGCCAGAGCCCATCCACCTGGACAGTATTTAATTAAAGCTTGCTTCAAATTTGGCTTTGGAAGAAAGTTGTTGAATATTATTGGAGTTCCTTTAATAAATTGATAATACTGACATTATGACAGGACAAAATTTAGAAAAATAACAGCAAGTGAATATTTGGCCTGAAGATAGTAACCTTCAATGTAATGTACATTAATATATTTAAAGGTCTTAGCTGTATTCATTCTTTAGGGTTTAATGTGCCAATCATTCAAATGGGAATTGAAAACCATACAGAACAGGCATATTTAGAAAAACTTTTCTCCACATCCCTTTCAATATTTGTTATTGTTTTATTTATCCTTGACATTGTGACTTGGATGAAATGAAATCTCAAAGTTGTTATGATTTGCATGTCCCTAGTTAACAGGGATAATGAACATTTGGAGAATATTTCTTACCCATTTATTTTCATCCCCTGAGATCTCCTTATTTAGAACCCAGGCCTATTTCTTGAAAGAAATAGTTCTTTGTTAGATTTTTTTTAAATACTTTATATGTTCTGAATATCAATCCTATATCAAATGTACAGCTGGAAGAGATTCTATTTCTTCCTGTTGGGTTTCTCTCCACCCAGGTGATTGGTTTTTTTAGGAGTGTAAAAGCTTCTTTTCAATTTCATGAATTCCTACTTGTCAATTGTTGGCCTAAATTTTTTAGCAAATGGAATGCTATTCAGAAAGTCCTTATATACAGCTATATTATGTAGGGTATTAAGAATGTTTTCCCTAACAGTTTCCGTATTTCTGATTTCACATTTAAGTGTTTGGTCCATTTGGAGTTAGATTTGGTGCAAGGTGATAGATACAGGTCTAATTTCCTTCTTCTGAATGTAGGCATGCAGTTTTCGCAGCACCATTTCCTGAAGGTGTTTTCTTTTCTCCCATCTACGTTTTTGGATTCTTTGTCAAGTATTAGATGACTGTTATTACATCTATTCATGTTTGAGTATTTCACATTGTTCCATTGATCTATATGTCTGTTTTTCTGTAAGTACCATATATGTTGTTTTTGTTACTACGGCTCTGTAATTATCTTAAAATCTGGAATGGTAATTATTCCAGCATTGTTCTTTTAGTTCAGGATTATTTTGACTATCCAGGGCTTTTGTGGTTTCATATAAATTTTAGGTTAGTACTTTCTACTTCTGTGACAAATGAGATTGGGATTTTGAATGGGACTGCACCAAATCTGAAAATAGCTTTTGCTAAAATGGTAATTTTTACAGTTTTAATTCTACTAATATGTGAGCATGAGATGTCTTTCCATTTCCTATCTTTCTTCAGAGGTTTAGTTTTCATTGTAAAAGTGTAAGTGCCAGTGCTTTCTTACAGAGCCAGGGTTACTTGATTACAGTAGGTAGGAATGAAAACCAGGCCAGGATGGAGGTATCTCAGCAAGACTGGAGCTTAATCAAGTTTATTGCAAGCAGTCAGACTTTTTATACCCTTATCAGAAACAGAATGCAATGGCAATCAATATAGTGAAGTTTATAAGCTATACAGGGTCCACAAGATTAATGGCTAAGACTAATTGTCCAGCCAAGATTCTATGTGCTTTATTGACTTCTAGGGAATGTAGAGATACAGAAAGCCTGAATGTGTTACTGTCTAAGGAAGTGCCTTGTTTTCTCAGGAACTGAAAGGCACACAGTAAGCCAGGAGCCATGGACTCTAACCTGAAAAAGCTATGATGCATGCCCCTCAAGGTAGCAAGACCAGGCCAACTCCATGATTCCCTGCATAGTAGTCCTTCACTTTCTTAGTTAAATTTATTCTTAGATATTTTATTTTCTTTGAAGTTATTGTGAATAGGAGCCCTCATTTACTGAAGATGGGTTTGCATACTGGTCCAACCACTGTGCAAATCGACGTGTAGAGTTCTCTATGATCTAAATATACTTGACCCACCTATATCACTTCTCAGCATATGCCCAAAGGACTAAACACACTCCTCCACAGACACTTGCTCAGCCATGTTCTTTGCTACTATATTCACAATAGCTAGGGAATGAAAACAACTTAAATATCATTTAACTGACAGATGGATAATGACAGTGTGGTACGTATATAATATACTATGCAGCCATAAGGAAAAGATGAAATCATAAACTTTGCAAATAAATGGATGGGAATAGAAAATATCATACTGAGGAAGGTAACTAAAACTCACAAAGACAAATATCACATAATCTCTTTCATCTTAAACTCCTACTTCCAAATTTTCAGATGTGAATACATATCTTGGAATAACTGAAGAAACCAGAAAAATAAAAAGCATCCATTGTTTGAGGAGCAGGAGGAAAGAGAAGAGTGTAGCAGGAGGAAAGTGGTTTGATTTGGGAAATGGGAAAAATGGGGTTTGGGGCTCTGGTTAGGTAAGTGGAGATAAACACAGAAGATGGGGTTAAAGTAACTATAAAGTTATCCAAAAAAGTCACAAGGAATCAAGTTATTGATCATCTATCTAAAAAATAATCTAAAATATACTTAATGCTGTGTATAAATATAGGTATATCTTCTTTATTCTTTCCTCATTTATTGAAAGTAAATTCTTTTCTCATACAATATCTCCTGATTACAGTTTCCCCTCCCTCTTCTCCTCCCATTTCCTCTCTACTTCCACTCCTTTTCTGTCTCTCATTAGAAAAGAACTGTGGTGATGTATTATGTCCTCCAATATACTGTGTCTCCCAATAAAATTTACCTGAGGATCAGAGGAAAAATATACTATATTAACATAGAAATCAGGCAATGGTAGCACACACCTTTAATCCTGTCACTTGGGAGGCAGGGATCTGTCTGTATTTCTGTGAGTTCAAGTCCACACTGGGAAGAGAGCCAGGCATAGTGATATGCCTTTATTCCCAGCACTAACCATAGAGGTCTGGAAGACAGGAAGTGACAGGGCTGGACAGGAAGAAGAAGTAATGTAGCTGGGCTGAGAGAGCCAATGAGAGAACAGAACAGAAAGGCATATAGGTGTGGGTAGACAGGTAGTAGCCTGCTTTGGAAGCGGCTGAGTTGGTGAGATGAGGTTAGCTGTGGCTTTTCCTATTCCTCTGATATCTCTCAATCTTTAACCCCAATTTTGGATCTTTATTTTTTTATTAATAAGACCATTTAGCAATTTGTCTAGAAAGAACAGGCTTCTAAGTAATAACAACAAAACATTAGCAAAACGAAATATAATAAGGTAAACAAAAACCATCACATCAAAGTTGGGCAAGGCAAACAAACAGAAGAAGAATCCAAGAGAAGGCATAAGAATCAGACACCCATTCCATTATACATTCATAAGTCCCATAAAAATACTAAACTGAAAGCTATAACATATATACAGAGGACCTGGTACAGACTCCTGTATGCCCTGTGCTTCCTGCTGTGGGTCCGTCTCTTTGAGTTCATAGGAGCTTTGCTCAGTTGATTTAGAGGTACTTGTTCTCCTGGTGTCCTTCTTTTCCTCTGGCTCTTATATTCTTTCTGTGGAGTATCCTGAATTCTGAGGGGAGGAATTTGTTGGATGGAGAAACCCCATTTTCATCTGTGTGTTCTAAGGTCTCTCTCTCTCTCTCTCTCTCTCTCTCTCTCTCTCTCTCTCCCTCTCCCTCTCCCTCTCCCTCTCCCTCTCCCTCTCCCTCTC